>CAUYQU010062329.1:0-65193 GCA_963574635.1 Cheracebus regulus | reverse complement strand
CTGTGGGGCTCCTCCACTGGGAATGTCCTGGTCCATGGGCAGCAAAAATTTATCGGTAAGTGTGGCGTCCACTGGCTCTCTGCGCTTTTACTGGGAGCTGCAATCCTGAGCTGCTAGTGATCGGCCATCTTGGATCTCTCTATTGTTAGGTTTATTTAACCTTCTTTGTGTTTCTGTTCAACTGATAGGCATGGGCCAAGTCTACGGATGACACATGGTTTAGAATCAAAGAAACTTACCGATGCAGGGTTGGTAATACATGTGACTCTTGGGTGACATGGTTTTGCTCTAGAAGAAAGACCTGGTTTCTCTGCAGCTTTTCATATTGGAAGAGATTTGGAGTAATGAAATCGTCTGTTGGAACACTCTGAGCTTAAGAATATGGATTTCATTCTTGCCGAGCATTTTCTGATGTCTCTTTCCATGTCAGCTTTGGTTTTAACTGGAGGGCTTGTCACTCACAACCTCCCCACTGAGAGAGCTGACTTTAAGGCTGCTTGAGGAGGAGCTGCTGGAGACTTCCAGGGAACCAGCTGTTTTATTTGCTTCACTATCTCCTATGAGACGTTGAAAGTTAAAAAAAAAAAAAAAAAAAAAATCTCCTCCCAATATTTGGCAGAACTGTGTATAAACTTAGTCTCTCTAAATTAATTTTCTTAAAGCTTTATACCAAAGTGAAGTTACTAATGAGTCGAGTATTGGGAAATAAGAGCTGTAATTCAACTTGAGTCAAACAATCACTATCAGATTCATTTCCTCTCTAGTGAGAGGAGGAAGTAAGACAAGATGATCTCTCATCCCTAATAAATTTTTGATTCTGTAACAACTTGGATGTTTAGATAAATTTACTAAAGGAAGTGACTCAGTTTCTATGCATCTGCAAAGCATGTCTTTACAACTTTTTTACTAAATAATCTCTCCATATTCCATATTTTTATTTACTTTATGCCCCAGTCTCTTATAAACTGTAAGGTAACAAAACAAGAGACTGCTATATATTGCTTCAGAAGATAGTGCCTTAAATTTACCTTGCTATATTTTAAATTCACTTAATTCAAATACCTTCATCACAATGATGTCTTAATTGCTTATGACACTTGCATCTTTTCTCTCCTAATATATATCGAAGTCGATGCCAGAAAGAACTTCATAATATTTTATGTAAACAAAGGCCAAATCAAAGGCCCTTTGTGTAGTGATCACTAATAAAATGACCATGTTGTATAATTAGCAATATTTCATACTAATTCTACCTCCTCTTAGGAAACATAAAGTTTTTAATGTCTCTAACAAATGATCTAAAATAAACTAATTTTAGATGACAACAGTAAAATGACCATGTTTACTTTTCTTTCTTTAGCATCTGTTTATTAAGTGAATCATTGAGTAGTAAAATAATATATTATTATTCATCGATAAACACATAAGATGAACTGGACAATATGAGTGTCTTTTAAAGTGAAAATTAGTTTATACCATAGAAATACTTTTTTCAGAATGAATATGAAGCACTGTATTTCAGTTAAAAATTTTCAAGATATTTTTTCAATCGTAATACGTGCCTAGAATGAATCAGAGGCTTTTATTATTTCAAAGGCTTTGCCATTATTTTAGCTTAGGGAAAATGCAAATCAATGTAAAATAGAGTTTTGAATCTTAGATAAGTGTGTATGTAAAATTTATTTAAAAACTAGTAGTACTTGGAAAGCTCTTTAAAAGCCTCAGAGTGGGGATTTTAGAACTGCAGTTGTTCTTCTTCTGGGAAAATGAGAGTAAAAATATCCCTATTGGGTCTCTGCTAGAAAATATCTATAATATTTTTCAAAAGCACTACATAAAAAAAAAAAAAACTAACGAGTAAACTACAATTCTAAATAAATAAATGTATTTTTTTAGGCCAGTATTTCTCAACCTTGGGGCACTGTTGACATTTTAGGTCAGATAGTTCCTTGTTGTGGGGTGCTGTTTTTCACATTGTAAAATGTTCAGCAGTATCTCTGCCCACTACTCACTAAATGCCAATGACTTCCAGTTGTGGAAACCAGAAATGTGTACAGGCATGGCAAATGTCTATTAAAGGGCAAAATACCCTTTGATACATTGAAAACAAGTGTTTTAGAGAAAACAATGTTTTCTTAGATTGGACGCTGCTGCCAGGTTCTGACAGGGGATCCATCTTGGTGTGGAATTCCTGGGATGACCAATAGTCTTATGTGCAAAGAATAGTAATGTTCATTGCTTTTTCTTCTCAGATGCAGAGGTGCTGGGGTTGATCCTTGATGGTGGATAGCATTTTTCAGGCTCTTCATCCAGGTTTTCCTAAGTGTATAGCATTGTTTACAGAAAGTGAGACTGTAGTCTCTCTGTCAGTAGCCTCTGCAAAGGCCATTACGTTTTACTGTATATCTCGTTGAAGCTTCACAGGCCCTCACTAACACTGTCTTCAAAGTCCTTCCAGCTTCTGCCCACGTCCTGGGTATTCTCCCATTTGCAAAGTCACTCCCCTATTTTTTGGTTTTGTCATGGCAGCACTCCCTTTCAAGGCATCAATATCTATTTTGGTTATTTATTATTATATAATTAGTCCCAAGCTTCATGGTTTACAATAACAGTAATCTTAATATTTCACACAGTAGTGGTGGTCAGAAATTCAGGAGTTGCTTCTAAACCACTGAGTGGTTCTAGCTTAGCGTATTGTGTGAGGTTACTGTCAAGATGTCAACAAAAGGTTTGATTAGACTGCAGGATCCATTTACAAGATGAGTAGCTGTTAGTAGGAATCTTTAGTCCCTTGCTGGCTGTTGGCAGGAGGCCTGCCTGGGAATGTTTGGAAATTTTCATGACGTGGCAGCTGGCTTCCCCCTGAGCTAATAATCTGAAAGGAAGTATGGCAGAAATGCAAAGTATTTCATGACTTAACCTTGAAAATCACATGCTGTCATTCTGGCTGTATTCTACTGGTTACAAAGTCAGGCATAGTCAATGTGGGAAGGGATTACACAAGAGTAAATTACTGCCAGGCGTGGTGGCTCACACCAGTAATCCCAGCACTTTGGGAGGCTGAGGTGGGCAGATCACTTGAGGTCAGGAGTTCAAGATCAGCCTGGCCAACATGATGAAACCTCATCTATACTAAAAAATAAAAAAATTAGCTGGGCGTGGTGGCAGACACCTGTAATCCCAGCTACTCGGGAAGCTGAGGCAGGGAGAATTGCTTGAACCTGGGAGTTGGAGGTTGCAGTGAGCCTAGATTGCACCATTGCACTCCAGGCTGGGCATACAGTGAGATTCTGTCTCAAGAAAAAAAAGAAAAGGAGTAAACTACCAGGAGGCATGCACCATTGTGGACCATCTTGGTAACTGGCTATCCCAATCTCTGAGTTTTTCCCCATTGTTTTCTTGGTTATCAGTCACAATTTCTGCTGTGATGTGAGTCTGGTAATATGATTTTATGATGGGTTTTCTGGGTCTTTTTCAACCTTCATTTTAGCTTCAGGGAGTACATACATGGGTTTGTTACAAAAGTGTATTGTGTGATGCTAAGATTTGGAGTATAATTGAACCTGTTGCCCAGGTAGTGAGTATAGTACTCAACAGGTAGTTTGTTAACCCTTGTCCTCTTCCCTCTCTCCTCTCTCTGGTAGCACCATTGTCCATTTTGTCCATCTCTATATCCATGTGTACCCAATGTTTAGCTCTCACTTATAAGTGAGAACGTGTGGTATATGTTCTGTTTCTGTATGAGTTCACTTAGGATAATGGCCTTCAGCTACATCCATGTTGCTACAAAGGACTTGATTTTATTCTTTTTAATGGTTGCATAGTATTTCATGGTGTATATATACCACATTTTCTTTATCCAGTCCACTGTTGATGGGTACCAGGGTTAATTCCATGTCCTTGTTATTGTAAATAGTGCTACAATAAATGTACAGGTCTTTTGCATAGAATTCTTTTTCATAGAATTCTTTTCCTTTGAGTAGATACTCAGTAATGGGATTAATGGATTGAATGGTAGTTCTATTTCAAGTTCTTTGAGAATCTCCAAACTGCTTTCTACAAGGACTGAACTAATGTATAGTCTCACCAACAGTGTTTAAGCATTTCATTTTCTCTGTAGCCCCACCAACATCTGTTATTTTTCAACTTTTTAATAATAGTTATTCTGATTAGTGTGAAATGATATATTCTTGTGGTTTTGATTTGCATTTCTCTAATAATTAGTGGTGATGAACATTTTCAAATATATGTGTTGGATAGTTGTCTCATTTTAATAAGTATCTGTTCATGTATTCTGCTCACACTTTAAAAGGGTAATTTGTTTTTTGCTTATCAATTTGTTTGAGTTCTTATACAATCTTAGTATTAGAGCTTTGAGGAATGCATAGTTGGTGAACATTTTTTCCCAGTCTGTAGGTTATTTATTCTGTTGATAGTTTCTTTTGCTGTGCAGAAGCTTTGGAGAGGGTCTGCAAGTCAATTTTATTTTTTGTTGCAATCTCTTTTGAGGACTTATGGCTATGTCCTCAAAAGAAATTAGCCATAAGTCCTCAAAAACCAATGTTGATGCTGATGTTGAGAAAGATATTTTCTGAGTTTTCTTCTAGGGTTTTTATAGTTTGAGGTCTTATATTGTTAAATCCATTTTGAGTGAATTTTTTAATATATGAAAGGTAGGGGTCCAGTTTCATTCTTCTGTATCTGGGTAGCCAGTTATCCCAGCATGATATATTGGATAGGGTGTCTTTTCTCTATTGCTTATTTTTGTCAACATTGTTGAAGATCAGATAGTTATAGGTGCATGGCTTAATTTCTGGGTTCTTTCTTCTTCTCCATTGGTCTCTGTGTCTATTTCCAAACGGTGCCATGCCATTTTGGTTACTGTAGCCATATAGTATAGTCTGAAGTCAGATAATGTGATGTCAGCTTTGTTTTACGTAGGATTTTTATGACTATTTGGGCTTGTTTTGGGTTCATTTGAATCTTAGAATATGTTTTTCTAATTCTGTGAAAAATGGCATTGTTATACTGACAGGAATAGCATAAAACTTGTAGATTGCTTTTGGCAGTATAGCCATTTTAACAATATTAATGCTTCCAGTCCATGAGCATAGATTTTTTTTGTTTTGTTTTAATATTTTTGTGTCATCTATATTTTTTTCCAGCAGTTTTGTATTCTCCTTGTAAGGGTCTTTCACCTCCTTGGTTAGATGTATTCTTAGGTATTTTCTTTTTCTTTCTCTCTTTTTCTTTCTTTTTTTTTTTGGTGGCTATTGTAAATGTGATTAGGCTCTTGATTTGGCTCTCAGCTAGAATGTTATTGGTATATAAAAATGCTTCTGATTTTTGGACAATAATTTTGTATCCTGAAACATTACTGAAGTTGTTTATCATACCAAGAGGCTTTTGGCAGAGTCTTCAGGTTTTTCTAGGTATAGAATCATCTCATCAGTGAAGAGAGAGAGTTTGATTTTTTGTTTTTTTATTTGGATGCCTTTTATTTCAGGTTTTTTAGGGGTAGAATAATTTCATCAGTAAAGAGATATTTTGACTTCTTATTTTTCTCTTTGAAAACCTTTTATTTCTTTCTCTTGCCTGCTTGTTCTGGATAAGACTCCCAGTACTATGTTAAATAGGAGTGAAGAGCGTGGTCCTTGTCTTACTTGTTTTCAAAAAGAATGCTTCCAGCTTTTGCCCTTTCAGTATGAAGCTGGCTGAGAGTTTGTCTTAGATAGCTCTTATGATTTTGAGGTATGTTTCTTTGATGCCTACTTATTTAAATTTTTATCATAAAGGGTCATTGGATTTTCTCAAAAGCTTTTTCTGTATCTACTGAGATGATCCTATGGTTTTTGTTTTTAATTCTATTTATATTGTAAGTTACATTTATTGAGTTGTGTAAATTGAACCAACTTTATATCTCAGCCTAAATGATCACAGTGAATTAACTTTGTGATGTGCTGCTGGATTGAGTTTGCTAGTATTTTGTTGGGGATTTTTGTATCTATGTTCATCAGGGACATAGGCCTCTAGCTGTTGTTGTTGTTGCTTTTTTTCATTGTGACTTTGACAGATTTTGGTATCAGGATAACGCTGGCTTCATAGAAAGAGTTAGGGAGGAGTCCCTCCTCCTTGAGTTTTTGGAATACTTTCAGTAGGATTGGTATCAGCTCTTCTATGTATATCTGGTAGAATTTTGCTGTGCCTCTACCTGCTCCAGGGCTTTTTCTTGGTTGGTAGGTTTTTAATTATTGATTCAATTTTAAATTTTTTTATTGATCCATGCAGTGTTTTAATTTCTTCCTGGTTTAATCTCTGGTTGTGTGTGTCCAGAAATTTACCGATTTCATCTAGATTTTCTAGATTGTGTGCATAGAGGCATTCATCATAGTCTCTGAGAATCTTTTTTATTTATATGGGACTGGTTATAATGTAACCTTTGTCATTTCTGATTGCATTTATATGAATCATTTATTTGCTAATGTAGCTAGGGGTCTATAAATCTGTTTATCTTTTCAAAAAACCAACTATTGGTTTTATGATCCTTTATATGGGTTTTTGGGTCTTAATTTTATTCAGTTCTGCTCTAATTTTTGTTATTTATTTTCTTCTGCTGGCTTTAGATTTAGTTTGTTCTTAGTTTTCTAGTTCCTTCAGGTGAAATGTTAAATTGTTAATTTGAGATCTTTCTAACTTCTTGATGTAGGTGTTTAGTGCTATAAACTTTCTTCTTAGCACAACTTTTGCTGAATCCCAGATATTTTGGTATATTGTATGTCATTAATTTCACTTTTTTTAAAATTTCTGCCTTAATTTCATTGTTTACCTCAAAATCATTTAGAAACACGTTTAATTTCCATGTTATTTTGTGGTTTTGAGAGACCTTCTTGGTATTGATTTCTATTTTGAGTCCACTGTGGTATGGGAGTATGCTTGGGATGATTTAGATTTTTTGAATGTATTCAGATTTGCTTTATGACTGAGTATATGATCAATCTTATAGCTTGTCCTGCATGCAGATGAGAAGATGTATATTCTGTGGTTGTTGAGTGAAGTATTCTGTAGATGTCTTTTAGGTCCAATTGGTCAATTATTGAATTTAAGACCATAATTTCTTTATTTTTCTGCCTTAATGATTCGTCTAACATTGTCAGTGGAGTGTTGATATCCTCCACAATTATTCTGTGGCCAACTCTTTTTGTAGGTCTAGAAGTAGTTGTTTTGTGATTCTGGGTTCTTCAGTGCTGGGTGTGCATATATTTAAGATAGTTAACACTTACTATTCAATTGATCTCTTTATCATTACGTAGTGTCCTTCTTTGTAATTTTTTTTTTAACTATGGATGGTTTAATGTCTGTTTTACCTGATATAAGAATAGTGACCCCTGCTGCTTCTTGGATTTTGTTTGCATGATAGAGCTTTCTTCATTTGTTTACCTTTGGTTCAGTTTGGTTCTTTCGGCTCTTGGATCATTGTACTGGATTTCTTGGATTGGTTTTCAACTTTCTTGAATCTTGTTGAGCTCCCTTGCTATCCACATTCTGAATTTTATGTCAGTTATTTCAGACATTTTAATTGGGTTAGAATCCATTGCTGGGGAGCTAGTGCAATCCTTTGGAGGTTAAAAAAAACACTCTGATTTTTTGAATTGCTGGAGTTCTCGTGCTGATTTATTCTAATCCGAGAGGGCTAGTTTTCTTTATCTTTTTGAGGTTTTCATTTGAATGGGGCTTTTTGTTTTTAGATTCTTTTTTCCTGGGGATTTGTCTATGATGTATGTTGTACATAGTTGATTGGCTTCATTCCTGGGTGCTTTCAAAGGGCTAAAGCTCTGTATGGGTTCCTTAGTTGTAGCCAGATTCATGCATTGGGTTTTGTAGGCAATGTGTGCTGTAGGAATTTATTTTTGTTTGGTCGTATCATTCAGGCTGCGATCCAGTAGATGACTCTTAAGAGTGAAAGCAGGCTGATAGGCTCTTATTCACCCATGCACCTCTTTTGTGTTTGGTGCATTTACAGCAGTGCTCTGGAGAGGGGACAGGCAAGGGGAATGAGATGATCCCTTCACCAAATCCATTCATGGACCTTGACAGAGCCCCCTCTAATCACTGGCACCACACCCACATTTCCTTTGCCTCAAGGTGGGCACTGGAGGACTACACTCCCCCTTCTGACAGGGTGGCCCAGGTTGAAGCTTAGGTCACCAAGAGACCTACAGCTTCCTGGGGACCCACTGGTCCTCTGAGCTTAACTGAGTCAGACTAGGTTGTAGGGTATGTCTGTGGGTAGTCTGTTGATGCAGTGATTCAAAGACACAAGATCCAAAGGCAGGGCAGTGGTGCCGTAGATTTGTAGATGTGGCCCAGAGTTTTTTGCCCAGTACCACAGCTCCATGGGGACTGCCCAGCTCATGCTTTCCCAACCAGGTCTCCCTCTGGTGTCTGCCCTAGGAGCAGGCCCAACTTGCTAGTTTTGTACCAAGCTAGTTTTGTCCAGATCACTGGGCTGTTCGACGCTGAGGGCTATGGGACTCCCTTGGGCAGAGGCTGCAGCTGGCTAGCAGGCTACACCCTTCCTGGACCATTATTTTGGAGGGAGAAACACCCAGCTCCCATGTCAGCACTTGAACTTGCACCTCATTCTTCTCACTGTTCTGAGATTGGAGGCTCCTCCCACACCCAAGCCAAATACCCATGAGTGCAGTGTGCTTGAACTCAAGAAGGTTGGGACCAGGCTTGTGGAAACTTTGTCCTCTGGTCCCTTGAGGTTGACAAACAGCTGTACTACAGGTGGGATGGGGGCTGTAAACAACTCCCAGGCTACTGGCAAAACACTTAGGCAAGTAAGTGGAGGCTGTGCTTTGTGCATACTCTTGCAGGAGCAGTCAGGCAGGAGCCTTGGAAGGGGCCAGAAAACAAGGGGACACACCAGATCAGAAGCTCTCCTCTCCCATGGGAAAGGAAGCCCTATTCTCCCCCAGGCCAGCATTCAGCAGAGGCTAGAGTCACTTACAGCAAGACAGAGAGCCTTGGGGAATGGGCACTATGGTTGCATTTTACCGTAGCTACCACACAGAAAACCTCCCAGGCTCTGCACAGGTTTGAGCCTCTGCCTTTGCCTACTCTCCAGGCAGCTCCCCCTGCCAATTCAAATGTCTCTGGGGGTTGTGGGATCTCTTGTAGCTAGGATCCAGAGTCTGTGGCAGGAGTGTGGTGCCCCACAGTTTTTTCACTCACCCCTTACTTAGGTCCTGTTCAGGCCTGTAGCTGGTCCTGGTTCTTGGCAATTCTATGCAGGCTTCCCAGCTTCCTGCCTCTTCAACCTTTGCATCTGAGTCATCTTTCTATTGACTTTCAGTGTTTGTTCTCAAGAGGTCTGCTCAAAGTGTAATAGTCTACTCGGTATTTTGTTTTCTCTCTGTAGGAGGTCTACTCAGTATTTTGTTTTCTACTCAGTATTTTGTTTCCTGGCGGTGTCTAGACAGCCATCTTATCCCCACCTCTGGGCTTTTTGTTTAAGGAGACTTTATGTTGAAGCTCCAGATGATTTTATTGTTTACCTGAAATTATTGGCCTTCTTCCATTAGACAGATAGGGTGAGGGCTGATTATCTCAATCTAGATAGGGACTGGGTTGAGTCAGGGTTGAATTGCAGGTTTGTTGAGACTCTATATAATTCTACAAAAGGTTTTTCCATATGTATAGTCTAATGGATAGGGTTACTGTGCATGTGGGTGCTTGTGCTAGTATTGTACATGTATGTGCAGTTTTTTCATCACTCTTTCTTACTTTGGAGAAAAATAGATTTCTTTGCTGATATATCTATTTTTAGTTCTTATCAATAATTCTAAAGCCTGGCACTCTGTAAAGCTCTTTAGCTCTGTAGAAGTTCCATTTGTAAGTCTTGCACATCTTAAGGAGCATATGGCTGTGTCACATGAGATTGATGTGCTGTGCTCTTTATTACAGTACGAATGACAGCAAGCGTAAAATTATGGTGCTTCGTTTTAATGAGAGCAACCTGCCTGGATATGTGGCAAATATTGACCAGCTTTTCCAGTGTGAGGATCCTGTAAGCTATGCAGCATCAAAATTACAATGCACAAACTTTATTACTATTATCTCTGCATATGCTTTTAAGACAAACTTTAAAAGATTTAATGGTTTTCTTACTAGATATATTGTTGGAAACTAAATTTGCTTGCTCAAGTTCAAATAATGAACTAGGTCTTGGAAATCAGTGGCATAACTTTCAACAGTCTCCAGCAGTCATGCTAATTGAAGTCTCCTGAGGCTTTTGGTTTGACAATTGAGGTTAAGCAGCTGTGTTTAATTACAGATGCCAGAAACACATAAATCCAAATGAGCCACTAAGACCAAACCTTAAGAAAAGAGTATTGCTCGTTAACTACACACATTGAAACATATGTTGTTTCAGTTTCTAAGATGTTCATTGCATTTCTTTTTTTGAGATAATCACAGAATCAAAGAACAGGAAGAAATATCAGGGATTCCCTAAGCAGAATTCTGTTTACTACCAGCTACCTACTTGTTCTGCCACTGCAAGCCCAGCGAGATCCTTACAGTTTGTGTCCCCTTTTTTCATTCCTTCCTTCACAACTTCCTCTACCAACGTTTGTCACCTTCTACTGTACCCTATACCAATACATCTTGGCCTCTCCCCATCCTTTCCTTTTTTTCCACCATGTTCTGTGGGAACTCACATTTAACATTAGCCCACTTCTTTTTCCTGGAATAGTTCCTCCACCTCTTGATGTTCACTGAACCCCAGGACCCCATTTCTCTTGCTATGCCTCACAGTTATAGCATGCTTTAGAACTTGGTCTTTTCTTTTTATTTACATTAATACTAGAGTTCTCAAGGCCTTGACATTTGCTATTCCTTCTACTGAGGACTCTTTTCTATATGCTAACATCCAGAAAGACAGGGATCATCTTCCTTTGAGGGGTGTACACCTCAGGTATATATTTGCCAGAGTGCTGAAAATACTGTGCACAGTAGGTTCTCTTACTTGTTGAATTAACTAGGGAGTTAGTGAGTGGGTGAATGAATAAATTAATTACAAGTGTGTTCTATATTTACTGTTCTATTTTCTCACCTTCTTTCATAGTTTCAGTTACATAGCTTGCATGTCTTTTCCATAGGAATGGATTTTTCAAAAGCTTGAAAATGACTTTGAGACCACCAAATTTCTAAATCCAGGAGTCATTTTTCATAACTCATCCTGTTAATTTTTCTGGCCTTTTTCATAACCTTCTTCTTTTCTAATCATTCTGTTCATCAAAGGAAAAACAAAACTTCAGTTTTTTCCTGTCTTTTATCTTGTTGTTGGAATAAAGTGATTCCTAAAACTCTTATGACAACATTTTATGCTTTGCTTTGGTGACTTAGCATTATGTTAGCTTGTGTTGATTATAGTTACATATATATATATATATATATATATATATATATATATATATATATATTATTCCCCAAGATATATTATATATTCCATGTGGTTAAAAACTGCTATTATTTATAGAACAGTAACAGGCATTTTTCCGAATACCATATACATAATAATATAGGCCTTGTAACTCTATAAATTAGGTATATTCTCATCATTATTTCCACTTTACAGAGGAGGAAACTGAGGCCAAGCAAGATTAAAATAAATGCCTAAGATCATTCAGTTAGTAAATGGCAGAGCCAGGAGTCCAGAACAAAGTTTGAATTAAATATGAGCTATTCTCTACCAGACGTTAGCCTTTCATGGCATGACCTGCATTTTATGTCTCTTCGTGGCCTCAGTATCTAGCTTGGGGCATGAAATAGTGTGGGTACTTAATAAAATTTTGGAGGGGAATTAGATTGTATTATTTATATAGATCCTTTATTTTACCTCTTTAGAAACAGGATCACTTAGGCATACTCAGGCAGAATGAAAACTAAAACTAAACCTCTATGCTTCTTCGAAGTTCTTTTCACTGCCTCCAGAGCATTGTAGAAATATAGGATATTAAGTTTATTATCAATAATCTTTACTTGATGTGAATTTTATTATCAATGATCTTTACTTGATCTTTACTACTAACAAATCCTTAATATGTTATAATTCAACAAGCATTTTTTACCATTTTAATTCTGTTTACATGTGTCTCTGGTTAAATTGGGAGTTGAGGTTTGATTTCTGGTAGCAGTGCCTGGTCACAAATTAACTGAATGACCCTGAACACATCTTCTTACCTTTCTGAGTCTAATATGTTATGTGTGTGAATTGGCTTAAAATGACCTTTAAATTTCTTCTGACTGAAACCCATGTGTTTATTTTTAATTCCGTATTTTTAGTAAGCCAATATGGATTTCTTAATTGAAAAATTAATTTAACAAACATTTATTGAATGCCTACCATGTACAAGAGATTGTAGACTACTTCCAAAGTTAGGAAGACAGAAGGAGAAAATGAACATATCTATTTCATTAGCAGGCTGCATGCATTTCTCAGAATATCTCCTGATATTCATTTGAAGAAAATAGAGCCCAATTTGTTGTACCCCTCTGAGATATCCGTGATTCCAGATTCTCTCTGGACTTTACATATTTATGACTTTAATTATTCTTCCAGATAGATTCATCCCTTTGTACAAGGCAACTCATTTTCTGTGATAAAAATTATTTTGTTAAATATTATACATACAATAGTTTTAATAGTTTATTTATCCCATGGTGTCATGTAGCTGTGTACTTAAAAGTAAGCTGTAGGTGTTGCTGGAAGAAGCCCAGTTCTAAGACATGGGTCTGAAGTGTGTTTCTGCAGAGTTCTAGATTCCACATTGCATCCGGAATGCAAAGGCTCTTTAGTAATTGCCATTAGAGATGGTTCTTCTATCTGCCCTGTTTTTGTAGATATGTATAACACTAGTTGATTCCTGTCATGTTCCACAGCAACCAGTTTATAATTTGCCTGCTCTTGAAATTTTCTGACCTCAGTTACACATGTGCCATTCTTAATTCAGGCATTAATATTACTACTAAGTAGTATTAAGTAGTGATAATACAATGGTAATACTACAATCTCTTATATTACTATTAGGTAGTAATATTAACTGAATTAACTGCTTTTTATTGAATATATAACTATGTGCCAGACAGTATTGTAAATACCTTACAAATATTACTGCATTTAATTCTCAAAAATCTGTAAGGTAGTTTTATTCTCATTTTGGTTTTTCTTTTCAAGAGTTTTAAGCAGCTTTCCTAAGGTCATATAGCTAGTAGTAAGAAATAGAGCAGGAATTTATATCCCATCCTGACCAACTTCAATCTATTAGCCTCTATTCTAAATGGCCATATTCCATTTTAACTCTTAATTGTATATGATCCCCTAATTCTTTCAGTATAAATCGTTTTCCATCATTAGCTAAATTCTCTACTGAAGTCATCTTTATGAACCTACACTCCACTTATTGAGATATAATTTTATATATGAAATATAAAAGTTTTAAAAGAAAAATATTAAAATATGTATGATAAAATCAATGTTATTTTATTCCAAATTTTAGCTTGAATGTTTAAGTACTTGTATATGGAAAATGTTTCAATTTCTCAAAATGGTTTTGGAAGAAATTTTCCCATGGGGATACTGTTTTGGTATTCATTTTCTGTTTAGGCATAGAAAGAAAAAAATGTTCTCATTTATGCACAGATAATTACAATATTCATATAACCTTTTAGAAGTCTTTACTATTATTTTCTTTTCCTTCAAAGTTTCTGTATTTACTGAATTTTATATCAGCCTAAGCATAGGGAATACTTCCAGCTTGCACTTAAACTAATTTTTTAAAGAAAGCAGCATAATTTATACCTTATATTGCATAATATTTATAAAACTGCATTTATTACAGCTTTGCAGACAAATGTGTTCAGTACTTGTTGGCATTTTTTCATGGTTTCGATTGATTATTCAGCTCTTATTTATGGTAGCTTTTCCTCTTCACATCTGTGGATGTTTCTCTACTAGTAACAAGGAAAATCGTATAATTACAATATTTACTGTGGAAATACGATTTCTCAGGCTTTCATATAACAAATTTAAGGGTCTCTTATTTTCTTTTAAATATTATCTATTGTAGTAATTTGTATCTTCTTATGTATCTACTCTCTATGTTCTCTCAATAAATATGTAAGCAGACATTTTTTTCTCATTACTTAGTTCAGGACATTCAAAGGAAAACAGTACAGGACAGTGCTTGGATTTGGGCTGTGGAGACAAAATACCTGGTTTCAAATCCTGCTTCTACCATGTCCAAACTCTGATCTTAGGACATGTAAGTTAACATCTTTAAGCCTCAATTTTCTCATTTGTAAAATGGTATTAATACACGTAAGAGTTAACTTCAATTGATCACTTAGCATATGTGCAGCATTGTTTTCAAAAGCTTTATATTAATTAACACATTGAATCCTCACAACGATCTTCTGAGGATGTTCAATTTTTACATCAATTTTACAGAAGTAAATTAAAGCACAGAGAGGTTAAATAGCTTGCTCGAGGTTTCATAAGGTTGTTGAGAGTATTAAAACCTTGTAGAGAAACTAACAGTGATCAACAAACAGAAAACACCACACTGAGAAAAAGATCTCTTGGCCGCATTTTTGTGTATTTTCAATGATAGATAAAAGGGGTACAGGTTGTTTTCTGCTCTTGAGATAATTACTTCATTGTTTGGGTTAAAAGTTCTGGAAATTTGACAGAGACTAGTCGGGCTCATTTTACAGATGAATAAGAGATCTTGCCAGGTTAAATGACTTGGCAAACGTTTCAGAGAAAAAGTTTCAGTTTGAAAACTTACATCCACATTTTCTATCTTAACTATGGGCTTATTTTCTGTATTGCTCCTCACATAGCCATCGGCTGTTGTTGGCAATTTATTTCTTAGTTGGAAACTTCCAAGGTCAAGGAAGTGTGGCTTGTTCTGACTACTTCCCACTAAATAGTGAAGACATACTACTCTAATGCCAGAGCTACTTGTCAAGACAAAAAAAGTAATTTATATATTATATTTATATTTACATTTTTCCCCATAACCACAATTTATATTTAGTTAAAATAATGCAAAATAGTCTTTAGTTGCCTTTCTCTGTTAGGAGATGTGAAAGATCTATTTTATTAATTTTTCAAATTGTCTACTCAAATTATACAAATTAACTTTTTTATTGGGTAACTGCTGTAGGAAATTTAAATGTTAGATAATGACTCTCAAACAAACTGTTAGACAAATTAGCTAACAATGATCACATCCAGGATAGGCAAATTTTTCCAAGAATAAGAAAATATTTAAGGATACATTTTTTTATTTGTTGTGATTTGCCTTGTGGGTTATAGTGAAGACAACAGTTGTACTTCAAAACTCAAAACAAAACACAACCTGGAAATTTAGATGTCCTAGGAGCATTCCTATTTACCTAAGTCTAAAGTTACTACTCAAACTATAAATATTAGGAAGTATCCCCGAAATACTGAATGTCATGATTAACATGACAACTGGTAATTATGTGTGGCATGTATACCCAAGAATTACCTGAATCCCCAAACAAGTCACATTTTCACCCACTGAGTTGGTGGATTTATTTTAACCTTTTACATATACCCACACTTCAATTAAGTTGGAACTTTTTCTTTTGTGTTCATTTGTATTCTCTGCTTGAGAGTAATCTTTACCATTACTGTTACTTTCTCAGTATGCCAAGATGTAGATACAGTCTCAATGAGATCGTCATGGGTACTATCAGGGATGAAGATACTAGGTGAGATTAAAGTAATTCAACCAAAATGGATCCTTCCCTATTCTACTACAAAACATCAAACTAAATTGCTTGGACTTTCAGGATTTTTATAGTTTTTTTTTTTTTTAACTCTTTTGCTTGACATTTAACATTTTTATCTAATATGAAAATATTCATTTATATTTTGCTGAATGTTATAATTGAACATATATTTATCAAACATGTGGCAAAATGGCGTAATCTTAGGTGAATTCTTTGGGCTCTGGAGCCAAAGTATCTGTGTTTGCATGTCAGCCTTGTGACTTACTGTTACCGGTGCAAGAGATCAGAGTTACCCTGAGTTACTGGCAGCATATCCATGCCAGTCTGCAGCAACTTCAGCCCTTGCCTCCTCTGAAGAAAGATTTCTACAAAGGGGCAAAAAGCAGAGAAAAAGACCAAGGCAAGTTTCAGAGGAGGAGTGGAAGTTTATTTAATAAGACTTTAGAACAGGAAAGTTTACTTGGAAGAGATCCAAAAGGGTACCTGAAGGTCAAAGAGAGCATTTGACCTTGATCCTAGGGCTTTACAGGCTCACCTCTTTTCCATGGTTCCTCCTTAGAGTGGGCTTCCCTCATGTGCAGTGCTCTTCTTATCCGTGGGAAGTGAGCACATGCAGTGTGTTTGGGATGTTGTATGCATGCCCATCTGAAGCTTGCTTTCTTCTTCTCATGGAGTACCCTCAAAAAATTTGACTTTGCCATTGAGTCTCTTAGTGCACATGCCCAGGAAGTTTTCTTCTCCCTGGCATCTATATTCAATTAACATTTTAATGTTAATAGCTGCGGATTATCAGGAAATGGCCTCTGCTGGTGCCCTGGGAGGGTTGCCAAATATCATTTTAGAGAGGCAGTGTGATAATTGCCAAACCATCACCTGATATTCCTAGTAGGTGGGGGGATAGCCCTCTCCTGTACCACTCATGCTGGTCTAACTACCTGCAATGTTACCACATTGTACTTGACAAATTACTTGCCTTTTCTATGCCACAGTTCTTTACTTTGTAAAAGGACTTGAGAGGATGGATACTCCATTTTCCATGATGTGATTATAATGAATTGCATGCCTATATCAAAACATCTCATGTGTCCCATAAATATATACACCTAATATGCACCCACAAAAATTAAAAAATAAAATTAAAAAAAACTGAAACAAAAAGGAGAGTGGCTAATACCATATACTGCAAAATGTCATGAAGATTAGATGAGTCAATATGTATAAAGTTCTTAGTATAGTACCTGGCATTTAATAAGGAGAGATTTTTTTATTAGTATTGCTTTTGTTGGCATAAGTTACCACTGAAGGCTGGAATTTTGTTTTCCTAACCATTTCTATTTCTTCTATGAATTTTGTTCATATGCCGTTTTTTACTGGTATGTTTATCTTTTTCTTATTGATTCTTCAAAGCTATTTATACATGTGTATGATTTATTGAATGCCATAAATGTGACAAGTATTCAAAAGAATTATAGGCAAGAAGTATTGACCAAGCATATGTAATGTCTGAGACACTGTGCTAGGTGCTGTGTGGAATAGAAAAATGAATGAATGAATGGAATGCTCCCTTTTCTTTGTGGTTTTTAACATAGTAGAAGAAAAAGGAAATATCAAAAATAATTACTCTGTGCAACATGCCATAATAGAGTTTTTTATGTTTGTGCTTTTGGTACATTGATAAGGGAGAGTTTGATTCAGATTGGAATTATCCTAATGGCTTTTTGGAAGAGTTTCACTTAAGATTGGATTGAACAATGGACACACTTGTGAGAACAGAGATGGGCTAGACACAGGCATTCTAGTGAAATAGAATAACAGGAGGAAAGACAGAGAGAAAATAGAATACTCATTTATATGTTTCATTTTTAAATCTTTTATCTGTTTGTGAAACTGGTTTTCTACAAGGCAGAGTAAAACAACCTTATAGCCACTGCCATTTTAGAGCTTTGAATTATGAGAAAAAACATGAATTGTATTTGACATAAGACTAATTCAGGAATTTAAACTACTGGTGTAAATGATCCATTGAATGCTGTAATTTACATATGAAGGCTAAACTAAATACATAGGATTGTCAAAAAACCACAATAATGACAATTTCTTTTTGTTAGTATTTAATGGAAAAGGTAGATTGTGGCAATTCCAAGGTATTAAAATTTTGAGGGGTCGCAAATGAGATTGTGCTGCAAATTAACAAGGGCAGATTTGGAAGAAACCAGACTGATCCTTGATACATTTGAATAAACAGAGTTTTTTAGCTTGTGCACTACTGATGTTTTGGATCAGATAAATCTTTGTGGTGAGGCCTGTCCTGTGCGTTCCAGGAAGTTTTGCAGCATCCTTGACCTCTATTCCTTAGATGTTAGTAGCACCCCCATCACTAGGGATTAATACAAATATCTTTAGACATTGTGAAATGTCCCTTGGGGGACAATATTGCCCCAGGTTGAGAACCACTGAAATAAACTATGTTAATTATTTCTTTACTTTATGTATGTTTTTACTGTTTAATCATATTTTTGGGAAATATGCTTTTTAAATAATTGTAACATCAATGCTAACATTTATTGAACATTAACAAAAAAGGGTTTGAAAAAATATGCACGTTTCATATGAAGTATGTTTCAAATGGGGAAACTCATCAAGCAGAGCTCCTTTTCTCAATTCACCAACATGGGAAGCAAATGCCTTGTTTAGCTATAGCAACCTAATACTTCTGCTATAAAAACACCAAACAGATTATTTTAACTTGAGACACAGAATTATCTTAATACAGACCTTATATTTTGAAATAATTTATAAATTTAAAAAATTTGTGAAAATTGTATATCTTGTATGCATTCACCCAAATTTTCCAAATGCTAACATTTTACTGCTTTTTTCTAAACATTTAAAAATTTATTTTTAATTTTTGTGGGTACATAGTAGATACATATATACTACTATGCCTGTATCAAAATATCTCTATGCATCCCATATGTATGAAATATATATAAATATAATATGATATATAAAAATAAATATATATATATATATTTCACACATATGGGATACATAGAGATATTTTGATACATATGGGATGCATGAGATATTTTGATACAGACATGCGTGTGTAATAAAAACATCAGGGTAAATGAGATATTCATCCTCCCAAGCATCTATCCTTTGTGTTGCAAACAATTCAATTTTAATATTTTAGTGTCATCAGATTAGCTGCAGGTTCTTGGCCTCCCCAAGCCGGAAGAATGGTAAAAGTGGCCTTGGTGTCACAGGGAGTGTTACAGCTCAGATGGAACTCCTGGACCCGAACAGTGTGCGGTAGTACAATTTATTAGGTAGAGGAAAAGTACAGCTTCCACACGGGAAGGGGACCCATAGGGGATGCTGTTGGAGGCTTGCGTGGCTGGAGATTATACCCCTTAGAGTTTTTCCCTTCCCTCCACCCACAGGCGCCAGAGGCAGAAAAGTCTCTGCCCTTGAGCAAAGTCCCTAAGAGCCAGAGGTAGGAAAACTGGAAACAAAGCTCCTAGCCGGCCAGAGGTGGGAAAAGCCTGTGCTTGAAACAAAAGTCCCTAGCCAACCCAGGAAGTTGCTCTAACAGAGTCCCTCATCATTAAATTATTATTGACTGTAGTCACTCTCTAGTGCTATCAAATACTAGTTCTTATTCTTTCTACTATATTTTTGTACCCATTTACCACCCACAACCCTTCCCAGCCTCTGGTAAACATTCTTCTGCTCTCTGTGTCCATGAGTTCAAATGTTTTAATTTTTAGTTCCCACAAATAAGTGAGAACATGGGAAGTTTATCTTTCTGTGCCTGGCTTATTTCACTTAACACAATCATCTCCAGTTTCATCCATGTTGTTGCAAATGACTTGATGTCATTCTTTTTCATGGCTGAATAGTACTCCATTGTGTCTAAGTACCACATTTTCTCTGTCCATTCATCTGCTGTTGAGCTCTTAGATGGTCTCCAAATCTTAGCTATTGTGAATAGTGCTGCAATAAATACAAGAGTGCAGGTATGTCTTTGATATACAGATTTTCTTTCTTTTGGGTATATAACTAGCAGTGAGATTGATGGATCATATGGAAGCTATATTGTTCGTTTTTTGAGGAACTTATTAAGTGTTTTTCACAATGGTTGTTACTAATTTACATTACCACCAAGAGTATATGAGGATTTTCTTTTCTCCATATGCTTGCCAGCATTAGTTATTTGCCTGTATTTTGGATAAAAGCCATTTTAACTGGGATGAGATACATACATCTCATTCTAGTTTTGGTTTACATTTCTCTCATGATCAATAATGTTGAGCACCTTGTTATAAATTTGTTTACCACTGATATGTCTTCTTTTAAGAAAGGTCTATTCAAATATTTTGCCCATTTTATAATTGAATTATTAGCTTTTTTTTTTCTATGGAGTTGTTTGAGCTCTTTGTATATTCTGGTTATCTTTTGTCAGATGTATAGTTTGCAAATATTTTCTCCCATAAATGGGTTGTTGCTTCACTTTGTTGATTGTTTCCTTTGCTGTTCAGAAGCTATTTGGCTTTATGTGATTTTATTTGCCTATATTTGCTTTAGTTGCCTGTGCTTGTAGGGTATTACTCAAGAAATCTTTGCCCAGCTCAACAACCTGTAGTTTCCCCAGTGTTTTCTTTTATCAGTTTCATAGTTTGTTGTCTTAGGTTTAAGTCTTTAGTTCATTTTATTTTTCTATATGGAAAGAGATAGGATCTAGTTTCATTCCTCTGCATATGAATATCCAATTTTCCCAGCACGATTTATCGAAGAGACTATCTTTTCCCCAACGTATCTTCTTGGCACCTTTGTAGAAAATGAGTTCACTGTACATGCATGGATTTGTTTTTGGGTTTTCTATTCTGTACCATTGGTCTATGTTTTTGTTTTTATGCCAGAACTGTGCTGTTTTGGTTACTATACCTTTGCAGTATAATTTGAAGTGAGGCAATGTAATTTCTCTAGTTTTGATCTGTTTGCTCAGGATAGCTTTGGCTATTCTGGGTCTCTTGTAGTTCTGCATGGATTTTAAGATTTTTCTTTTTCCTGTGAAGAATTTATCGTTGGTATTTTTGTAGGGATTGCACTAAATCTGAAGATATCTTTGAGTAGTATAGACATTTTAATAGTATTTATTTTTTCATTCCAATCCATGAACATGGAATGTTGTTTCATTTTTTCTGTCATGTTTATTTTTTTCATCAGTGTTTTATAATTTTCACTGTAGAGATGTTTCACTTCTTATTTGATCCCTAGATATTTAATTTTATTTGTAGCTATCATAAATGAAATTACTTTCTTGATTTTTTTTTTCAGATTGTTTGCTGTTGGTACATAGAAATGTTACTTAGTTTTAAATGTTGAGTTAGTCTCCTGCAACTTTACTGAATTTGCTTATTGATTCTAATAGTTTTTCTGTGGAGTGTCCAGTTTTTCCAAATATAAGAATATATTATCTGAAAACATAATTTGACTTCTTTCTTTCCAATCTGGATGCTCTTTATTTCTTTCTATTGTCTGATTGCTCTAGCTAGGACTTCTAATAAATATCGCGTTGAATAACATTGGTGAAAATGAGCATCTTGGTCTTGTTCCAGATCTTAGAAGAAAGGCTTTAAGTATTTCCCCATTCAGTATGAAACCAGCTGTGAGTCTCCTGTATATGGCTTTACTATGTTGGGATACGTTCCTTCTATACCCAGCTTTTTGAGGGTGACTGTCATGAAGGAATGTTGAATTTTATCAAAGGCTTTTTCAGCATCAGTTGAAATGATCATATGATTTTTGTCCTTCATTCTGCAGATATGATGTTTCACATTTCATTTGTTTATGTAGGTTGAACTATCATTGCATCCCTGAAATAAATCCCACTTGGTCAAGATGAATAATCTTTTCAACATGTTGTCAAATTTTACTTGCTAGTATTTTGTTGAATATTTTTGCATCAGTGTTCATCAGGGATATTGGTCTGTGATTCCCCTCCCCTCCCCTCCCTTCCCCTCCCCTCCTCTCCTCTCCTCTCCTCCTTTTGATGTGATTTTGTCTAGTTTTGCTATAAAGGTAATACTGGCCTTGTAGAAGGAGTTTGGAAGTCATCACTTATCCTCTCTTTTTTTGTAATAGTTTGAGTAGGATTGGTATTAGTTCTTCTTTAAATGTTTGGTAAAAATTTAACAGTGAAGCAAGCAGGTCTCAGGATTTTCATTGCTGGGAGACTGTTTATTACAGCTTTAATCATTGTTACTTGTTACTGTTCTTTTCAGTTTTTGAATTACTTCATGCTTCAATATGTATAGGTTGCAAGTGTCTAGGAATTTATCAATTTCTTTTATATTTTCCACTGTAAGGCATATAGTTGTTCAGAGTAGGTACTGCTTGATCTTTTGAATTATTGCTGTATTTTAATTTTTTTGGTCTCTGATTTTATTTGTACCTTTTTTTTTTCTTAGTCTGGCTAAAGGTTTGTTGATTTTGTGTATCTTTTCAGAAAACCAACTTTTTTATTCCACTGATTTTTTTTACTTCAATTTTATTTATTTCTGCTCTGACTTTTATTATTTTTATTCTACTTATTTTGGGTTTGATTGGCTCTCGTGTCTCTAATTCTTTAAGATTATTATTAGGTCAATTATTAGAAGTTTTTCTTTTCTTTTCTTTTCTTTTTGATGTAGGCATTTATACCTATAAACTTCCCTCTTGATATTGCTTTCACAGTATCCCGTAGGTTTTGGTATGTTTCAATACATTTTTCAATTGAATTCGTTATCATTTGTTTCAATACATTTTTCAATTGAAAAAAATTTCTTCATTGACTCATTGGTCTTTTGGGAGCAAATTATCTAATTTCCAAGTGTTTTTATAGCTTCTAAAATTCCTCTTGTCATTGATTTCTTGTGTTTATGGTATATTAGAGCTCTGAAAAAGACCCATGGAAACCCTCAGTCTACAGATGGGCAAAGAGAATATGGAAGAGAGAGGACTGCTCAGAAAACTACATTTTGTCAGTCAGTTTTCATATGTTATTATTACTGAACACCCACAATCTTAAATTTGTTGACATTCTGACTCCAAGAAATATTTATCTTAAAGTTTTGATTAAATATTCACTATTTTAAAACCATTAATTTATACTTTCACATTCAGTACTGAAGTGTGCTAAATGGTAAGTTACTAGAAACATATGCTAAACATCATTGCAATAAAATCCCCCTATTAGAAATAAATTGTGGGAAGTTGAAATAATTTTTTAATTAAATGAAAACATTAACCAACACAGTTATTCAACAGATATTTATTAAGTATTTACTCTGGGCCCATCACTGAACTGCTTTTTCAGAACAAAACCACATCAGTGTGTTTTCTGCCTTGATGGATCTTATAGATTAGTTGAAAAAATATAAATAAAAATTACTGTAACCAGTGTAATAAAGTGAAAGAATAAGATCCATAAGAGGGAAAAACAGGGAGCATCAACTTTAGGTATAATATTCAGGAAGTCCATACTAAGGGAATATTGATCTAGATCTGAAGGTACTGGAAAGCCAGGCTTGCAGGGGTAGTGGGCAGAGGAACTTCATGTGCAATGGCCCTGAGGAGGGAGAGCGCATGCTGTGTTTGAAGAATGGGGAAAAAAAAGGTTCTGTCTGACTGCAGCCAGAACCCAGATTTTATATGATCTCTCAGCTCATGTCAAATGAGAATAGATAAGATCAATTTTGAATTTTCAAATTTCACTCTGATTGCTTTGATAGCCACTAGAAAACTTAAAAGAAACAAACTTAAAAATAATTAAAGTGTTGGCCAAAGAAAGAAATATTGTTTGCTAATTTATCTCTTGTATTATTTAAAGTAAGTGATTCTATATCTTATTTGACAGACATAGAAAAATTGTAATGATAGCCAAACTCATTTGAAACAAGTGTTTGGCAAGAAGCGACCCAAAAGGTCACATGACTAATTCACGGTGTACCCTCCATAGAACTGAAACCAACTTCTAATTAGTTCTGCATGTTTATATGCTGTTATCTTCAGAGTCAAGAAGAATCAAATGTACAACAACAACAACCAAAAAACCTCATGCACATGGGACTCCTAAAAACAAGGACTCTCTAGTCTTTCATAATAGTTCCCCATTTTGTGTTACAGACATGGCTGGTTTTGTTTTCTCACACAGCACTGGGTCAAATCTCAGGCAAATGGCAGGTGGGGACTCTACTCTGAGATGCCATCTCTTTTGATTTTGGAAATGATTTAAGGGATTTGAAATACTCCATTTCATCATGTGTAAAAAGCCAAGTTGACTTTTTTTTTTTTTTTTTAAATTCATGACCAATGTGTTTCTGGAAGACACACAGTTTCAGTTTAAATTCAAGACAGGGAAACAGATCAATAAGGTTAATTCTGACAGGAAAGCAAGTCTTACATTATAAGAAAAGTATACTTGCAAAAATGTTAAATATTTTTCCATGTCCTTCATCAATTATATTTGTCTAATTTTAAAAAGTGTTCTTTTTTCCCTGAACGTTTAAATACCCATCATATTTTAAGAGAAGATAGGACTACTTCAAATGCAATATTCTGTTTGTACACAAAACATTTATTCTGAAAGGTTAATAAAGGCACGTTTTGAATTCATAAGCATGATGGATGTATATGCTTTCTACAGTGAAATGCTATATGACTGATTATATCTTCAGACAGCTCTACCCAATACTCTGTAAATTGGAGTATGGGAGTTTGCAGTGAACTTGCAAAATGCAAGCCTAACCATTTTATTTTGTCTCTTCCCAAACTTATCTGGCAAATTGAGGCAATATGCAAGAAATATACTTTGAAATAACTGCATCTCAATTGAGTTGGCGTAACTTGAGATTTAATCAGTGAATCTGGGCAGGACAGACATTAAGAAGGGCTAAAGTATTGCTTAGAGGCTTTCTTCTTTGCACATCTTTCCTGTAGTTACTTTATTTGGAGGGAAAGAAAGGTTTCACATTTTTGTTTCCTCTGTGGGGAAAAAATGGAATTAAAGAATATGTGTGATTTGACTTACAATGTATAAGGGACTTGACTTCAGTAAGTGAATCTTTTTAAATTTTTAATGCAAAGTGAAAAACAATTTGCATATTTGATGCACATTATATTTCATGAACAAAAAATTATTTAAACCAATAATGCACAGAGGGGCAGATGTTGTTTATTTCTTCTAAAGACCCAGAAATGTAACAGCTGGAAGATGGTGTTTAAACAATCATCAACTAATAAGTTTCAAATATCCTTCCTTCCACAGTGTCCATTCTGCTGTAAATCAAATGATAAACATGTTCAGTTTACCAATATTTATTAAGCAACTACTCTGTTCCAGGCATGGTACTACCTGTAAAAGATGATTGTAACATAGCACTTTCTTCATGGGCTTTTAGTCTTATTTGGAGTCAAATACTTAGCATTTCAAGTAACTCCCTAATTTAAAATACATCCTCTTTTTATCTTTATGAATTATTCTGTTATATTCTATATTTATGAACAACATTTCTTTCTTCCCTTTTTACAACTTTCCTGAGGCATAATAGAAAGATAATGAAATGTATATTAAGTATACAAATTGGATAAGTTTTGATATATGCATACACTCATGAAACCATTGCCACAATCAAGATAATGAATATATTCACCATCCCAGAAATTTCCTCCTCTTCCTTCGTAATTGCTCCTTCCTGCTAATTCTGTCCATCACTTATCTCCAGGAAACTATTGATATTTCTCTCACTGTACTCTAGTTTGTACTAAGAACTTTATATGAGTTTAGTACCCATTCTTTTTTGTGTGATTTTTATATTCAGCACTATTACTTGAGACATACATTTTGTTGCATGTATCAAAAGTTAATTTGTTTTATTGCAATGTAGTATTCCAGCATGCAGATATACTATAATTTATTTATCTATTCATCTATTGATAGACATTTGTGTTATCAGCTTCTGATGATGATCATGTACATCTGTGAATAATGTTCATGCACATAAGTTTGTATATGACTGTATAAGCTCATTTTCTTGGGAAAATATCCAGACATGGAATGGCTGGCTGTTATGGCAGATATAACTATGAGACATATATATATATATATATATATACATATATATATATATTTGTATATTTTTATATATATTTAAGTTATTTTCTGTTGTTTAAGAAAGAAACTATTTTTTGAAACAGAGTTTCACTCTTGTTGTCCTGGCTGGAATGCAATGGTGTGACCTTGGCTCACTGCAATGTCCACCTCCCAGATTCAAGGGATTCTCCTGTTTCAGCCTCCTGAGTAGCTGGGATTACAGGTGTGTCTGCCATCAAGCCCAGCTAACTTTTTGTATTTTTAGTAGAGTCGGGGTTTCACCATGTTGGTCAGGCTGCTCGCAAACTCCTGACCTCAGGTGGCCCACCCGCCTCGACCTCCCAGGTGCTGAGATTACAGGTGTAAGCCACCATGCCTGGCCTAAACCGTTTTTAAATATTATTGCCCATTTACTATATCTACTAGAAGTATATAAGTCTTCTAGTTGCTCCACATTCTCACCAACATTTGGTATTGTCAACCTTTTTAATATTAAACACCTGAAGGGGTTGAGTGGCATCTCAGTGGATTTTAATTTGCATTTCCTTGTTGACTAATAATGCTGAGCATTTTCCATGTTCTTATTTGCCATCTAAATGTCTTTTTTAGTTAATTCTCTAATTTAAATATTTTGCCCAACATAAAAAAGTGTTTTGTTTGTTTTCCTATTATTGAAGATAATTTCCTTATTATTTGAGATCCTTTACATATTCTGAATATAAATTCTTTGTCAGATATATAATCTGCACAGAATTTTCTCTAACATTTGGCTTTTCTACTTATTCTCTTAACAGTGTCATTCAAAGACCAGGAGTTATTAAACCTGATGATGACCAATTTATCAATATTTTTTATTTGGAATTTTTAACTTTATCCAATATCAAAAAAATTTTTGTTTGTGCTTTCATATGGAAGTTTTATAGTTTTATTTTTTGCTGTTAGGTCTATGACCTATATGAGTTAATTTTTGTAGATTCTGTAAACTATGAATTGAAATTCTTCTGTTTTTTTTCCCCCTAATATGGATATATGTCATTTGTTGAAAAAAAGACGCTTTCTCTATAGAATTACCTTTGATTCTTTTACAAAATTCAATGTATTTCTTAATTCTGTTTCTTTTCTATTGAATTATTTGTCTATATTCGCACCAATATTACACTGCTTAGATTACTGTAATTTTATGATAATACTTGATATCAGATAGTGAAGTCCGTCAAATTTATTATTTTACAAATTTGTTTTGGCTATGCTAAGTTTTTTGAATTTTTTAATGAATTTTAGAATTTGTTTACAAATTTCTAGAAAAGTTGCTGTTGGTATTTTGATATAGATTTTATTAAATCTGCAGATAAATTTGTGGAGAATTGACATCTTAACCAAATTGAGTCTTCTTATATGTGAAAATCTCTATTTATTTAGCTTATCTTTAATTTTTCTAAGTAATGTTTTGTAGTGTTTAGTGTACAGGCCTTGAATATCTTTTTGTCACATTTACCCCTAAGAATTTTATAGTTTTTGATATTATAAATGGTATTGCTTTCTTAATGTCCAAATGTTCATAGCTAGTTTTAGATATACAGTTGGTTATTAGATACTGATTTTTGAATCATGCATTTTGGTTAAACTCCCTTACTATTTCTAGTAGCTCTTGCGTACATGTCCTCAGATATGTTTTCATGAACACTAGCTAGAACCCTCAGTAAAACTTTAAATGATTATAATGAGAATTGCCATCCTAGTTATGGTCTTGCTCCCCAGGGAAAGGTATTCAGTCATTTAACATTAAGTATGATAGCTACAGATTTTTCGTAGATGTCCTTTATCAGGGTATTTCCCTTTTTATTCATTGTTTACTAAGACCTTTTGTTTGTTTGTATTTAGGAAGGACTATATTTTGCATTTCATCACACGCTTTCTTGTATCTATTAAAAAATGTTTTTCATTGTATTCTGTTAATATGGTGAATCATCACGATTGATTTTCAAATATTAAGCCATTTTTTCACTCCTAGAATAAACACTCCTTGGTCGTGATATAACTTTTATACTTTTGAGATTTAATTTGATAAATTTGCTAAGAATTTTTACATCTTAAGTTTTATAAGAGCTATTTATTGGCCTATATTTTTTTCCTACAA
This sequence comes from Cheracebus regulus, assembly GCA_963574635.1. Lineage (NCBI taxonomy): Eukaryota > Metazoa > Chordata > Mammalia > Primates > Pitheciidae > Cheracebus > Cheracebus regulus. The sequence continues at coordinate 37,087 of CAUYQU010062329.1, read as the reverse complement.
CATTTTCTTACGGTTTTAGTATTAGGATGATGCTGTCTTCATAGAATTAGTTGCATAGTCTTCTCCCATTTTCTGTAAGAGATTATGCAAAATTGATATTACTTTCTTAAATGTTTAGTAAAAAGGTGAAGTCATGTGCACCTGAAGTTGCTTTTGTGGGAAGGCTTACTTACAAGTGCAAATTTAATTTTTTAAAAAAATATATAGCGCCATTAGTCTTATATTTACCTATGCAGTTTCAACTCCCAGTGTTTTTCATTCCTTTGTGTTGATGAAGATTTTCATCTGGTATCATTTTCCTTCAGAATCCCTTTAATTTTCTGTAATGCAATATGCTGGTGAAGAACACCCTCAGCTTTCATATGTCTGGAAATCCTTTAATACACCTTTGATTAAAAATGAACCTGGAAACCATCATTCTCAGCAAACTGACACAGAAACAGAAAATCAAACACTACATGTTTCCACTCATAGGCGGGTATTGAACAATGGCAGCACTTGGACACAAATAGGGGAGCATCACACACTAGTGTCCATTGGTGGGGGCTACAGGAGGGATAGTGGGAGGGAGAGTGGGGGAGAGAGAACATGGGGAGAAATGTCAGGTATAGGTGAAGGGGGATGGTGGCAACAAACCGCCTTGCCACGAATGTACCTATGCAACAATCTTACATGATCTGCACGTGTACCCCAGAATCTAAAGTACAATTAAATTTTTTTTTTAAAACTGGTTGTAGAATTCTAAGTTGGCAGGCTTTTCTTTCATTACTTTAAAAATGTTGCCCTCCTTTTCTCTGACTTACTTGGACTCCAACAAGAAATCTGTTGTCAGTCTAATTTTATTCCTTTGAGTTTTTTCCCCCTGTTTTCTTTTAAAGCATTTTTATTATCACATTAAAAATTATTTGATTATGATGTTCCTTGGTGAAGTTTTATCACATTTCTTGTGCTTGGGTTTGTGAAGACTTCTTTAAAATGTGGGTTTGTAGTTTTCTTCAAACTTTTTGGCAATAATTTCTTTAAATTATGTTTTTTTCACCTCCCTTCTCTGTCATTTTCTTCAGAGGCTCCAAATACATATGCACTTGAATACATGAGCCACTTGAAATTGCCTCACAACTCTTAATTTTTCAGTGTGTTTTTGTTTAATTTTTTTGTGTCATTTCTATTGCTATTCTTTCAAGTTCCCAAATTGTTTATTCTGCAGTGTATAATTTGCCATTAGTCCTACTAGGGTATTTTTAAATTGCAGGTATTTTAGCTTTAAACTCTGGACATTTGTTTTGATTTTTTTATATCTTCCATCTGCCTATTGAACATGTTCAGTCTTTTCTCTAGCTTCTTGAACATAAGCACTACAGTTTACATAACTGTTTTAATGCTCTCATCTACTAATAATATATTGTTCATTTACATATGTGATTTCAGTTTTGATTGATTCTATTTCCTTTTCTTCATTGGTCTTACTTTCCTATTTCTTGGCATTCCTGGTAATCTTTGACTGATGTACAACACTGTGAATGCTTAAACATTATTGAGTGCTTGATATTTTTGAATTCTATAAATATTTTTGAGCTTTGCTTTAAAATGCAGTTAATTTACTTGTAAATAATTTGACTCCTGTTGAGTCTTGTTTCAAAATGTAGGTGTGATCAGTGTAGCATTGCTCAAGGGATAATTTTGTCATATGATTAAGACAGGATTCTTTCTGAGTAGTCTACTTGATGTTGCTTAAATTCTGAAATTTTCTTCTCTCACTCGTGGGAATAGGAACTATTTCCAGCCTTGCTTGAGCTCTGATTACTTCTTCTAATGCCTTAGGATAGTTTTTTTCCTGACCTCAGGTAATTACTTCACATTCATGAGGTGATGATTACTTGGCGATGATTATTTGGCTGGAGTTGTCTAGGGAAAATGTTCATACTTCTCTTGAGCTTTATTTCTATGCAGCTCTCCAGCTCTCTTGGCCTTCCTAGTCTAACAGCTCTGTCTTAACTCAGGGAGGCTGCCAAGCTCTGCTGATTTCTCTTTTCTTTGCCACATCATAAAAACCTTCTCAGGGATTACTGTCCTTAGTCATCTGATGTATAAGGTTACGAGAATTGTGGTCTCATACATTCCCTGTCCCATCCTTGTTTCCTAACAGTTTCAGATGAGAGGCAAAATCTGATTTTTGTTACTCAGTCTTGGCTCAAAAAAATCCTCTAATTTTTAACTTTTTAAAAGAGTTATCTTGGATGGGTGGTTACGATTTATGTGCATGCAGATTTAAATAAATCAAGGGCATTAACAATATAAATAATTCATATTTAAGACAGAATACATTAAAATTATTAGTTAACGATGCCATGTTTAAATTTACATAATGCTAACAGCCCAAAACTTAAAAAAAATTTAGGAATTGAATAATTTTATAACTGGACAGGCCAAATGGATTGTAAACTATGTTCATTCTATAGACACATTTTGGCATCATCTTTTGTTAGACTGAGGTATGTTTTGCTTGAACTATATTAAGTGAATCCTTTTTACACTAGAGATCCTATAAAAACAATATAAGAATCTCAAAGACAGAAAAATATGCTATTGAATAAAAACAGGTGTTGTTTAACAAAATATTTGAAGCACCTTACAGAAAATAAATATAATAGAAGGATAAAATAAAATTTAAATTTGAATAACAACATAATGGGAAGAGATTCAAAATATAGACTTATACTTCTCTTGGACTATGCTGTTGCTTAAAGTGGGCAATAAATTAAGTTCTGTGACTCCCAGTAGCCAAAGTTAAATACAAAAACAGAAGAAAAAAGAAAAAGGCTAGTATATAATTTTATATTTCTGAATGATGACTTTTTTTAGTTTAAAATTAATAAAGTCATGATAGAAAAATGATAATTAAATTACATATAATTTCAAATTTGGTTATATAAAAGACAAAAAATACAATCTATCTTTAAAGAAACATAACAGGCTCAGATAACTATTTCTAGAACAAATGACAAATGTGTGAGTTTTTTGGATTTGGAAAAGCTGCTTAAGAAATTAGAAGGATTTTCCTTGGTATATTTCTAAGTTTGTTCTATCAGGCATTTGAAAAATTTAAAAGATAAGATGTATTAATTATGTAAATAGAGTGTGAAATGTTTAAGAAAACATAATTGCCTACCTTTATGCACAAAGCAAATTCTTTAGGGATGCTTAATGTATTAAATATGTGAGTTAATAAAATATTTGTCAAATATATACACTATTTTTACCTTTATGCATAAAAATTTTAGATCAACAAAGTTTTTAAAAACTTCTCTTAAAACTTAAGACTTTATAAAAAATAATAGATGTTGACAAGACTGCATAGAAAAGGAATTCCTTGTACACTGTTGGTAGGAATGTAAATTAGTTTAACCCCTATGGAAAACATTATGGAGATTTCCCAAAAACTAAAAATAGAATTAGCATTCCATTGAGCAGTCCCACTACTGGGTATATACCCAAAGGACAAGAAATCGTTTTATCAAAAAGACATCTGCTCTTGTATGTTTATTACAGCGCTATTCAGAATAGAAAAGGCATGGAATCATCCTGTGTCCATCAACAGTGTATTAGATAAAGAAAATGTGGCACATATACACAATAGAATACTGCACAGACATAAAAAAGAATGACATTATGTCCTTTGCAACAATATGGTTGCAGCTGGAGGCCATTATCCTAAGTGAATCCACACAGAATCAGAAAATCAAATACTGCATGTTCTCATTTATAAGAGGAATCTAAACAATGGATACACATGAACATAAATATGGAAACAATAGACACCGGGGCCTCCAAACAGGGAGTGAGAGAGAGGAAGGCAAGCATTGAAAAACTACCTATTGGATACTATGTTCATTATTTTGGTAAAGGGTTTACTAGGAGTCCAAAGTCTAGTATTATGAGATAAACCCATGTAATAAACCTGCGTATGTACACCCTGTATCTCTTTAAAACACTTAAATTAGTTATAATAGTGATAATCATGACTCTTCCATTCTAGGTACAAAAGCTGTTCTCAGACTTAATTAAAAGCTTGTGTGATGGTTATATTGCAACCTTGTATACATACAGAAACAAAACAAAAGGGAATCAAAATGTCTACTTACATTTTAATGAATTTATTGTGTCAAAAATGCCATAAAAATTCTTAGTTTTGTTGGCTTTTTCTATGGGTTTCTGTTCTCTAGTTGATTTATTTATACTCTGATTCTTATTATTTCCTTCTGAAAGCTTTGAGATTAGCTTGTTCTTTTACCAGTTCCTTAAACTGTGCAGGTAGGTTATTTATTTGAGATGCAGGTGTTTATTGCTATAAACTGATATGGTGTGGCTCTGTGTCACCCAAATCTCAACTTGAATTGTAATAATCCCCACGTGGTGTAGATAATTGGATAATTGGATAATTTGGCTTCCCTCATGCTGTTCTTCTGATAGTGAGTTCTCAAGAGATCTGATGGTTTTATAAGGAGCTTCCGCCTTTCTCTGGCACTTAGTCTCTCTTGCCACCTTTCGAAGAGATGCCTTCTGCCATAATTGTAAGTTTCCTGAGACCTTCCCAGCCATACAGAACTGTGAGGCAATTAAACCTCTTTTCTTTATAAATTACCCAGTCTTGGGTATTTCTTCACAGCAGCGTTAGAATGGACTAACATATAAACCTTCCTGTTATTACCACTTGTGCAGCATCTAATAAGTTTTGGTATGAGGTGTTTTTGTCTTTGGTAATCTTATATTCTTAAAATTTCATTTTGATTTCCTCTTTGACCCAGCAGCTGTTCAAGCATGTGTTATTTAGTTTCCAGAGATGAGTAAATTTTCCCATTTTCTTACCGTTATCGATTTCTAGTTTCATTCCGTTGTGGTCATAAGAAATACTTGGTATGATTTTGATCTTCTTATATGTATGAAGCTATTCATGACCTAACCTATAATCAATACTAAAGAATGTTCCATGTGTGCTGCTTAAGAAGAATTCTTCAGCTGTTGAGTGAAGTACATGTATAGAAAGATGTTTACAACTTATGACAGTCATGCTTTGATATTCTTATACCAAAATACATAAAATGTCTCTTATAAGTTCATTATGAAATGAAAATTATTCCAACAGCTAAAACAGAAAATTAAATGACTAGTGAATCTAAAACAGAATGACAAATAAACATGCAAAACATTATTAATCATTTCTAGTAGTTTCATAAATAAAAATTAAAGTATTTTTCCTCTAAACTATATGAGGTTGGCAAGTATTTGTGCCTGGCTCAATGCATTTCTATTTTCTGAACCATGCAAGTGTATATAAACAGCTTACAAACCTGCTATTTCATGAGAAATAGAATTACTTTCTCAAACTTGGTATTTGGTGTTTAATCATACTGTTGGATTTCCAGGTGTCTCTCTGAATGACCTTTATTCAATTAGTTTTAGGAGTTTTTGCACCTGTCTCTTAATTCCACATACATAGAAACCTTGGGTCTAGGTTTTATTCTTCACAGGTCAACTCTTCCAACTCTTCTTGTCTATTTATTATCCTCTATTCTATCCCAAATCCACTAGTTCTCTTTCATAGTTGATAGATTAGGGAATCTTTGCCAAATACCCTGATGTCACTGTAGGATTAATGATCTTAGCAGATAATTATCCAAGTGATGTAGGCTTTGGTGACTCTTCTTATTTTTGTCATTTCTCTTCTCAATTCTAGATCTTTGTCCTAGGATACATTCTTTTGGTAACATTCTCCTTTATACAGAAATGCAAGAATCACAGTTTGCTTGACTTCCAACTAGTTTTCATTGCTTCTACATCTCTTTTACCCCACTTATTGCTTCAATTAATTTGACTGCTGACTTAAGCCAATGAGTCTTTTCCAGGGGGACTTTGAAACAGGTAGGTCCAATCAGTTTTCCATCACTCTCTAAAGGGAAACAATGCATCAAGGCTATTAGTGCTGATCATTTTCTACCAGGCATGCTGTAAAGCAGATAAACCTCATTTACAGAAAGAGAGAAAAGTGAAGCAGATCAGCACAGAGGAGATCAAGAGATGGCGAAAGGTGATTTTGTGGTTAGCTTGTAGTTTTCCAATGATTGTTTCTATGTCTTTGCTGTGCCTCTGCTAAAGTTCTGCCTTTTGCTCCCCTGAAAACCATTTGTATCTTTATAACAAGTCTCATTTCTCTCTTTAAGTTAGCTATGAATATGGCACTCATTAGATCTTCTGACATTTATCCTTACCTGAATCATGCCTGAAATTACAACTTCCAGGCACTGTGTCTTAACTTCTGGCTGCTTCTCAAGAGTTTGCAACTGAGACTGCATCATCTGTCTCAACACCTCACTCAGGTATTCAAGTCTTATACCAGCTTCTACACTCCTACTGATTTCACCAAGTTACCTTTATGTTCTGACTTCCATAATTTCTTGTACTTCCGTCTGGCCACTACACAATGCAGTGAATTATGAAATTTTGAGCTTTCTGGTAGAGACAGCTCTAGAAATTCTTTACAAATATTTTTACATGACAATGTGATTGTTAAATCCATGTTAAATTTAAACATTATTATTCTATTGCATTTGTATGCCATTTTGCTCTATTGTAATTTGGACAATACTAGATTATTCTAGTACATTAATTTGAAATGAATCATTTTATGAAAATATAAATTAGTTGAAATTCCATTTATGTAATAACATTTCCAATGTATTCTTGCAGGGTTCCAGCATCTGCTGGTCTCATTAGAACATTAGCAGAAATTTTTGAAGAATGTTGACTAATTTGTAATTCCTTAAAAAGATTGTGTATAAAAATTATGCATTTCTTTTATAATTTTTATTTACAAATGGTAAATTAGGGATTATTAAGTAAAGCACTATCATTTGGACCATTCTGCCTAGTACAGTAATGGCTGTTGTTGTTGTTGTTGAAATATTTCTGTATATGTTGTTTTAGAGGTTAGTCAGAAGCAATTTTTTATTTTTATTCAGGCTTCCATCATTGTTAGAATAAAAATGAAATTTAGTCTTTAATCTCCAGTCCTTGAAGATCATCTTACTCAATTATTTATGACTTTGATTACTATAGTTAAGATGACTAAGACCCTTTACATGGAGCATGAAATTGAAAAGATTTTGGAGTCCCAATTTTTCAGACAAACATAAAATTATGTAGTATCATTGCTATTTGCTATAATTGATAAAAAAAATCTATTGCTCAAAAAATGACAAATCAGAAATAAGTCCATTTATAATTAGCATATATTTGCATTCTTTGCAAAATTAATTTGCTAAGGACTACCTCTTCCTATACACTGCTATTTAGGGGGTCTCACGAAGTGCTATAAACTCATGTGATGCCTTACCTTGTAGGCAACTACACTTTGTAGGTCATTTAAGCACTGAGAATGTGGTGTGTCTTGGTTTGGTTATTCTATCATTTAAAGAAACTCTTTATTAGCCTTATTAAAGTGAATGGTATCTAGGCAAAATGATCCTATATTAAGGAAAAACTTCTTGTGAAACTGGAATGATGCTTGATTTCTTTCAGATGTTTTTCCTATACTCTAAAGCTAGAGAGCTGCTTACTCCCTCAGGGAAAACAACTTCACAGCAACTCATTTTACACCAAAACAATTAACTGAACTTAATTGGGTATAACATTTAATAAAAAGGAGCCTTCTTTGGGGGGAAAAAAGAAACAATTTTTTATGTGTCTGCAACTGCATAGCATAAAATTGCTGTAATTTGTATATGTATGTATGTTTTAGAAAAAACTTTACAAAAGACTCTAGAAATCAGCATTAATTCTACATGGTGTCTGTCAAATTGTTGACTATTGGAAAAATACTAATTTTTCTTTCTATTGTTTTATGAAACTTTATCTTCTTCTGGTCAATGATTTATCAAATTTAATGGGACTAGAATAAAGGTTAGCTATGTTTGAAAAGTCTTTCTCTTTGAGATATCTAACATAAACTCTATGAGACACATATTTCAAACTTTTTCTGTAATGAGGGTAACTTCTTTCTTATACTGTATCTGAAAAATGGTTTAAAAATAAACTAATGAATTGAAGTACCATTACAAATTGTGATATGATTTACTGTTGCTCTTTTAGAATAATATCGAATGTCCATTAAATTTTAAAATATGACATTTTACCCTAGGGCTCTAATATTCATCCTCTTTGACACAGATAAACATGTCTACTACTATGTTACACAGAAACTGCAATTTATGTATCAATTGTATAGTGTTATACTTTAGATTAAAAATACAATTGAAATAATTTTGAATTGAAAACAACCTAAAGAAAGGATACAATCTGAGATAAAATAACTTAAAAAGACAAAATCAGAATCTTTTTACTGTAAACAAAGGAATAATACGTATACATGAGGAGATACGAAAAATATGCTTATATACTATTGTTTATTGGTTTTTAAATTCAATTTTGGGTAGATTGGAAAATAGAATATTTTGTTCTAATTCTGTTTTAGCAATAAGTATAATAGATCATAAAATTTTAGAGATGCCATTTCAGGGCACATTGGCATAAGTATTTGTAAAATTCTTACCTTAAAGTAAAAACTAAAGTACTCCTCAGGGGAAATGTATTTCTGTCATAGATAAGAGCATTGTAAAATAATCTGTTTTAAAGTAAATATGAAATATAGAATGTTTGGTGCTCAGCTGATTTGTATTAAAAAATAAATCCCAGTGCCCTGAAATTGTTGGGGCTTACCAATTCCAGCAGTCAACGGTCTCATATTTAGGCATGCATTCCTATAACCTTGGTAAAAACTGAAATACGAGCTCTGAAATAGAGCACATACATAATGAAAAATATCTACCCCATTTTATCCTTAAATATGTTTAGATCTAGTTAGCTCAAGTGATGTGCCCAAATTAATGGAAGCTGAAAAATAGTTGTGAATAGTGAAAATTCAATTATTTCTCAATTGATTCTTCTGCTCTTTCTGATTTTGTATTGAGCCGTGTTTATCATGAACTCTGGAGTAAGGCTGCCTGGGTTCAGTTTCCAGCTTGACCATTTACAAATTATGTGACCTTGAGCTAGTTACTTACACATTCTCTGCCTCAGTTTTCCAATTCATCAAATGGGGTTATAACAGTACTTCCTTCATATACTTTTTATGAAAGTTAAATGATTTTAAATGATTTGAACAGTGCCTAGTATGAAAATACCACATTAAGCTGGTTAAGCCCAGTAGATATGAATAATGGTCTTCTACCTTTCATATGATGACAAAGCTCCATTAAAAGTTGTATTTGTACTTTGGTTATTTTTGCCAGAACTAGCCAAAGTGGCTTTGTTTTTAATAGCCAGAATCTGGAATCAATCCAGATTATTGAATTGATGAGTGACCAAACAATCCATGGCACATACATACCATGGAATACTATTCAACAACAAAAAGGAGGAAAGTATTGACATGTATGGCAACTTGGATAATGCTCCAGGATATATTCTGATTTTAAAAAGCCAATCCTAAAGGCTAAATATTATATTTTCCCATTTATATAAGATTTTTAAAAATAAAAACATTGCCTGGGTTAGGAATGGAGACTGAGCAAGGAAAGGTGGCATAGCTGTGGTGATAAAGAGGTAACCTGACATTTTAATGACCGCCATTCTAACTGGTGTGAGATGGTATCTTACTGTGGTTTCGATTTGCATTTCTCTAATGATCAGTGATGATGAGCTTTTTTTCACATGTTTATTGGCTGCATTAATGTCTTCTTTTGAGAAGTGTCTGTTCATATCCTTTGCCCACTTTTTGATGGGGTTGTTTGTTTTTTTTTCTTGTGAATTTGTTTAAGCTCTTTGTAGATTCTGAATAGTAGCCTTCGGTCACATGGATAAATAGCAACAATTTTCTCCCATTCTGTAGGTTGCTTGTTCACTCTGAGGGTAGTTTCTTTTGCTGTGCAGAAGCTCTTTAGTTTAATTAGATACCATTTGTCAATTTGGCTTTTGTTGCCATTGCTTTTGGTGTTTTAGTCATGAAATTGTTGGTCTTGCCTATGTCCTGCATGGTGTTGTGGAGGTTTTCTTCTAGGGTTTTTATGGTTTTAGGTCTTATGCTTAAGTCTTTACTCCATCTTGAGTTAATTTTTGTTGAGTTTATTTTTGTTTAAGGTGTAAGGAAGGAGTCCAGTTTCAGTTTTCTGCATCGGGTTAGCCAGTTTTCCCAATATCATTTATTAAAGCATTATAAATCACTCTACTATAAAGACACATGCACATGTTGGTTTATTGCAGCACTCTTCACAATAGCAAAGACTTGGAACGAACCCAAATACCCATCAATAATAGACTGGATAAAGAAAACGTGGCACACATACACCATGGAATACTATGCATCCATTAAAAATGATAATGTCCTTTGCAGGGACATAATGAAGCTGGAAACCATCATTCTCAGCAAATTAACACAACAACAGAAAACCAAACACTATATGTTCTCACTCATAAGTGGAAGTTGAACAATGAGAACACATGGACACCTGCAGGGGAACATCACACACCAGGGCCTGTTGGGGAGAGGGGACTAAGGGAGGGATAGTATTAGGAGAAATACCTAATGTAGATGATGGGTTGATGAGTGCAGCAAACCACCATGGCATGTATATACCTATGTAACAAACCTGCACATTCTGCACATTTCCCAGAACTTAAACTGTAATTTAAAAAAATAAAATAGGGCAATCTCCCCCCTCAAAAAGAGACAAACCAAGGGATCCTTGCAGTGATGGAACTGGTCAGAATTTTGACTGTGGTAGTGGATACATGAACCTACCCATATGTTAAAGTTGTATGGAATTAAACACACACATATATAAATAAAAGTAAAACTGAATGACTGACACTAAAATATGTGGATTGTATTCGTTTAATATCCTGGTTATATTTTGTAAAATATTGTCCTATGCTATGCTGGGTAAAGTGAGCATGGACTTTCTTACAGTTGCATGTGAACTTCATTACAACTGCACGTGAATCTGCAACTGTATCCATAAGAATTTTAATTTTAAAAAGTAGCACAGGAAGATGGTGGCTGCTTGGGATTTGAAAATTTATAAGATAACCCATGTTTAGGAGATAAATAATTAAAAGTAAAAGTGGATTATTGCATAGAATAAAAAATGTAGAGAAGGGGAGGAAGGCAACAAATTACACTGCCACGTGTGTACCTATGCAACAATATTGTATGTTCTTCACATGTACCCCAAAACCTAAAATGCAATAAAAAATAAAAAATAAAAAGTAAAAAAAAATAAATAAAATAAAAAATAAAAAAAAATAAAAAAATAAAAAATGTAGAGAGAATAGAATAGAATAAAAACATTAAAATTATAAAATCATAGACTCTAAAAATATGAGGGATCATCTCATTTGGTGACCAGTCCAAGGTGAAGGTTTTGTTATTCTGTAGCAAAATGTCAAACATTAGGACAAAGTCACGTGTGTGCGTGTGTGTGTATGTGTCTGTGTGTGTGTGTGTGTGAGAGAGAGAGATATTGGCATAAGTTTGCTTACTGTCCTATCTTGGAAGGAAACTTTTCTTTATTCTGAGATTATTCCCTGCCTCCATCTTGAAGTTACAGTATTCTTTCTTTCACAAAATAATACTTACAGTTGTTTTTGTAATGTCCTTGCTTAATATTACACAAAATAAAATGTTGATAAACTAAAAAAACACCTGAGTGGATATGAAGACACTCCTTCACCAATAAACAAAGCAAAACACAATCTCAGAAAAAAATGTGGGTCTTAAGTGTAAAATAAAAGTGATGTTGAATATATAAACATATGAAGCCAAGACACAAAGGCTAGAGAGAGACAGGAGAGCTCAGGAAATGTGAGAGGCAAAGGAGAAAATGCGTGAGCTGGCAGAGACAGAAAAAATATGTTGAGAATAAAATAGGAAGAGATGAAAAGTGCAACAAAGGATTGATCCCATCCACAGAATTTCTCATTAAGAGGAGTTCTCATGTTTTAAGGAGAATCTGTGGTCTGGGAGATTGCACTACCTGTCTATTGATAGGAAATTTCTGATATTCATTAAGACACATGCTATGGTTTAAAAGCTGTCAAATGTTTTCTTTCCTTATAAATTTCCACAGTAAATTAGGATCGTACCACTGTGAAGAAGTATTAAACCACATTCATTACTTATAGGATTTATCTTCTGACTGAGTCCTTCTAGGTTGAGTAAAAAGAACATTCTGAGAAGTTCTCTATATTCATGATTTTTAAGTGGCTTCTCCTGGTTTGTATCTTCAGATGATTGTTTAAAACTAAATTGTTATGAAAATTTTTAATATCTGAGACATGTTTAAGAAATCATTTGGGGCAAACACTGACTGAAAGTCTGTGTTTTCTACAAGCCCAGACTGTCTGATGAGTGAGAACTTTTCTTTGGGTGGATGCCATTCCCTCTGTCTCTCTTGGTTTCCTGGTGCTTCTCCATCTGGTCCTGTGACCCCCAAACCAGTCCGCAGTAAGATAATCATGACCCTTCCTTTGTCTTCTTTATATTTACAAACTACATGATGGATAACCATCAAAAATGCCCTGTGTTGAGGTTATTTTATCACAAGTTCATTTGCAAAATCTGCATACTGCTCATGAGGCTACAGCTTCCCTGAGTGGGGCCTGCAGCCTTACTGTACCTAGGAAAACTCAAACAAGAAAATGCTGCAGAGAAAACAGAGTCTTTTCTTGCCTGAGTTTGTAGCCTGCCAGCCTCCCCTAAAAATGTCAGATTTGCTGGTTTCCCACAATCATGTAAGCCAGTTCCTTGAAATACAATATCCGTATACATATATCCTATTGATTCTGTCTCTCTGGAGAACTTGAGATTATTTTGTCTGGAGATAAACTGATATTAGCATTGCATAATTGTGATTTTTATACCCTTAACTACATGATAGGAATGTTGAGTTTAGTAAATCTTATATTCCCCAGAACTGTGCCCTATGAATACTTATTAAACGAATCAATGAAAATTTGGTAATGCTTTCCCCATAACTTATATTACTCTTTATTTCACAAATCTTCACTGATGGTTAAAAAACCTGAGGATCAATTTAGTTTTTCTAAATCAACATAAAGTGATTTATATGTTAATTTAAAATTCAGACTTCCTCTGTCTTTTGAGTGAGTAAAAGACCAAATATAAAAGCTGGGCTAAAAATGACTCTGAAAACTGAAATTGAAATATCTGAAAATGCAAGCGATCTTCTCATTTTATATCCTAATTTACTCCGTTTATTAACATGCATGCTAATGGAAAGTAGGCTGCTCATAATTCGCATGTATGACAGAGCCAGAAATTTTGATACTCCAGCCATTGCACAGTAGACATTTTGAACTGGCCACCACATTCAAGTAGGATTTGGTTTTTACTATATTGACTAGATTTTTACTTATTTTCTATTAATTCATATGTATCTTCCCAACTTAAATACTTTGACTATTTCATAATCCAATTTTAATGTGTATTTTAAAAGTGATAGTTGTTTGAAGCCCAAGAATCAAATATTTTAAGCAGCTCAGGTTATGAGATAGCAGAAATTTAATTTAATTATCTGTTTGATCTTATTAGCATCTGCTGTTGAGACAGTATGATTTATGACACATACATATCCTCTACATCTTTCTTTCACTCATATTCACATCTGTAGTAGTATTCCCTATACTTTTTACTCATATAACTTGATCTCTCAGTAGAAGTCCTTTAGGCAAAAAGCATGACTATTTTATTCAGAATTTAATACAAAATGAAAAGTAATTATCAAACCCTGAGTTCCTAGAATGTTGGCTATCAAGAATATATGAGATTCTTATGGCTTCTATAATAGTGACTTCTGGATTTTCCAGATTCTCTCATTTCTGAACTACCCTACATGTTTACCTCATCTGTTTCAGCATTTGCTCAGTAAGTGGAAGGGCTGCACCTCTGTGTGAACAAATGATCTACCTTCCCAGAACCAACTAGTATTTTGTCTAAACTGCTCTCTGCCAAGGTCACTTGCCTTCTCATCTTTCTTCCTCCTGTAATTATTTATCCTTCAGAAGAAGACATTGCTTTTGCATACACACTCCTGCACAAAAGCCTTTAGGCCGGGGCTCAGGCTCCATGCTCTGTGGTTCTATGGTACTTTTTACTTCCATTATCGTTGCTTTTAACATACTGTACAGTTACCGTGTAAAATTTCCTCACTGTTCTTCAAGCTCCGTGTCCTCTGTGCTCATTAAGGCTGCAGTGCCCAGCAAAAGAGCCTTAGACTTTGTAAACACTAACTAGTAATAGACCAGTAAATCAACAACCAGAGATTTAAGAAGCTCTTTTCATTCAAGGTGGAGAAAAAGCTTCTCTGAAAGCCAAAGAATTTAGTGGTTAAAAGCAATTGAAGAAACATTTGTAGTTTTTTAAAAGCTTATTGGGATATTTAACAATTGCTAATTCCAAATATACTTTCCAAGCCTTACTCCTAATAATAACTGAATGTAATATATTATTTATCATTTTTAATAGAAAAGGTAAAGTAACAACTAATTTTTACAATATGTGCTTTTAAGAAAAATTTTGAAATAAAGAACCCATGCCATTTTGTATACTATGAATTGTGGCATTGTATTTTATATGTTTTATGTATGTTTTCATTTGCATGAAAAATCTATTCCAGTATTTAATTGATGGATGGAAAATATGTGTAAGCTATAAAACAAATATACATAATATGTATATTTATAATCATGTATATGTATACATATAATAGTACATATTTCATAGGGTTATGAAGATTAAGTATAAATTGCTTTGAGAAGTTCCTGGAATATAAAACATACCATATAAATTTTGTTAATATTTTGATGATCAATGATTTATAATTATTTTTGGGTTGAGGCAAATGTTCTTTCTCTTTTCACGCCTATGTATAATAAGAAATAAAATATTATTTTCAAGTCACTAAAGGTAATAGATTATTGTGACAATTTGCACTTTGGGAATCGATAGACTGAAAAATGGCCTCCATGGCAGGTCAAACTAAAAGATTATGCATCAATACTTGTAGTCAAAAAACCATCACCTTTCTGTTGTTTCTTTGCCTGGATAGGGGATGGTTTTCTCTTTGGAGTCACACTCAAAAAGGTTTTTTTTTCTTAGTGGCAAACTCATGTCAGTTTCTCTAAGTTTCAGAATTGCAAATGTGCATCCCCAGAACTAAAAAGCTGTTTGAAAGTTTCATCTGAAATTAATTTTCTAAAAAAATTACCCAATGTCATTTTTCTTGATTTATTTTCCGCTTTTCCTCTTAAGCAATTGAAAATAAACTTCAGGGATTCCAGGTATATTTTTACTTCAACAGGTGTCTCATACTTTACACCTCCATTTTTACATACTCATTAACATGCTTTTCCTACTATATTTTACCATATTATACCCACTGTATTTATTTACAAAGTAAATAAATACATTTATTTACCATTTATTTACAAAGTAAATAAATGGTCATTACAATAAAAAATTGTTTAAGCAGATTAAATATTTGAATTATTTGCATTTTTATGAACTTAAAATACATTTTACAAACATTGACCATCTGCCTTCTTACTTTCTGCTCTTTGAGAAAAAAAGGCATTGAGAATCTTTCCTTTCTATTACCCTCTCTTTTCCTTATTTGGATATTTCTGAAACACAGCTGGATTCAACTGACCATTAATAATAAGTTGTAGACTGATTTACTCTTTTTAAAGCTCTTTTATACTTTGATCCTTACAAAGGCCCTGTGAGCTTATTATGTCAGGGAGTAATGCTTCCCATTCACCCCTTTCTCTAAAGTGAAACTAGTTTTGTAACTGGATAACATTAAGCTTCTTAGTAAATATTATGCCGTAATTCAATCTTAAATTGGGTGGCCTCCCAAATTGATCCATTGCAGAAAAGGGTTTAATATATGTGACTTTGATATAAAAGTGCGCTCAAAAGATTTTGAAAATCTAAATTTTAATAACTACTCTTGTAGTATATTACTTCTGTGTGTTAATGAGAGAAGGCAGGATAAGACTCAGCTCTGCCGACTTGCCCTCATGAGTTCTTTAAATACATCATCATTGACAATGCTTCAAAACAAGAAAAGAGGTTCATTTCTTTTCTGGTGTAGGGAGGGATTAAGGAAAAGAAAGAGAAAGGAAATTTGAAGTTGCCTATTTATTTGATGTTTTTATTTTGGCATCTTGACAGAAAACAGTTTTACAGATATTTTCCTTCGGGTGTACATAGTTAGAAGTGACTGTGCCCTCTTTAGTCCACTGATTTCTTTCTGTTTGCCCTTTCCTTCCCCACAACCCCATCTTCCCCTGCCCAGAAGAACCAGCTGATCCTGACTCGTCCAAGGTTAGCACTCCAGAAAATAATAACTTCTCTTATTTTCTTCCAGGATCTACTCAGGGAAGCAGAATTCCAATGGTGCTTAGATAAACTGCTTTATATTGCTTCAGGAAACGAATTTTAGAAAAAGTACAGACTGAGTTACTTTTGTATCCTATATGGATGACAAGCTCAAAAGTTTCTCTGAGGCATTTATTCAACGTGATACATTCAGGACCAAATTATATTGAGAATAATTCGTTTATATTAACTTAAGTAACACAGTAATTGCATTGCCCTTGTTAAAATTAAAACATGATAGATAAATCTAAGTTCCCTTTATCATGAGTGCAACCTTGGTCCCCTTCATTCTCCTCCACAAGTAAGTACAGAAATAGCTCCTCATGTATACTCTCCTAGTGTCTTTTTCTTATATTTGAATTCTGTAAATACATGTAACTATAGAACAAAGTATTGCTTTATTTTAGAAATTAAAGCATACATGTTCTGCCGTTTGCTTCCTCCACTTCAACAATATGTCTTTGAGATATGTTTATGCTAGAATGTTCTACCTCATTCTTTTTAACTGCAATACTGTAGTCCATAACATACTGTCCATTCTTTCATCAACAGTCTTCAGAAGCACATGTTTGCTTCCCCTTCTGCCATGATCATAAGTTTCCTGAGGCCTCCCCATCACTGTAAAACTGTGATCAACTAAAACTCTTTTCTTTATAAATTACTCAGTCTTGGATATTTCCTTATAGCAATATGAGAATGACTAATACACTAGCCGTATGGTTTTGTTAAGAATGGAATCTCTTTAATTTTTTTTTACTTATGTATACAATTGAGTTACTAATTGTCTTACTGACAACTTCATAGGGCTGTTATAAGAGTTAGAAACAAAACATACAAATATCATCTTAAGTAACCTCTAAACTGCAGTTATGAATTAATTTATTAATTCATCAGTTTTTGAATAGATGAAATTTGTCCATTAGGATAAATGCTTTGAAGTAATATGGGCAATTTTAACAACCTGAGGTGAGAATATTTACATAGAATATGTAAAATGTTCAGGTTAAAAAAAAATATCTGGGAAGTTCCTTCGGTTTTTCTGTAGTTATTATGCTAAATTCCAATGTGTATAATAAACCGTATACATAATTTCATTCAGGATATTTACTTTAAGAACCTATCATTTAGGAAAAATGAGTAAAATGGATAGATTCTTATTTTAATCACGATGTTCCATTGGCAGATATAATGAATCTAGGATTCTTAATTTATATCATTTTATATGAGTTTTTAGGTATATTGGTGCATTTGTTTAATTTTATTACACTAACAACAAAACACTTGTTAGCACTTCCACTCTTTATTCCATAATTGCTGTAGCTCCAGCAGCCTTAATTGCCCTCTCTTCCACACAAAAATTTGTGAGGGATAATTTTATAGGAATATTGAGTCAGCAATTCCAATGTATTCCTTTAATTACTATATTATACTAGCCATTTCGTTTTTAGGTGATTCTCATTTCAAGTTAATATTCTTTGCTGAGTATAGAAATAATACAGATATTGTAGAACACTGATAAAATACAGAAAAGTTAAGATACAGAAAAGTCAAGATACAGAAAAGTCTAACATATTAAATGAAGGTAACAATGATACCACCACCCAGATACAAACATTGCTGTCATTTTTGAGTATACATTTACAATCTTTTAGTGTTTTTGTTGTCTTAAGCATATGTGTGTACTTAAAATGAAAATTATCTAGAATATACAGATATATTCAGCTTTTTCTGTTAATTTATTATTCCTATATCACCATTAATAAATATTCCTTGGAACTATTAATGTCTGCATAATATTCAACAAAGTATATAAACATGTTTACTTAAAACTTTACTCATTACTAAATATTTACGTTTTCAACATTTTAGTATTTAACTACTACTACTATAAACCTCCATGCATATAAGTATTTGTGTACATTTCTGACTTGGTCCTAACAATTAATTCATAGGATTTTATTTGCTACATTAAAAATAAAAAAATTATTGATATATGTTGGCAAATTGCCCTTCAGAACTAATGTATAAATTAATGTCCCTACCTATAATTTTTTTTGGGTTTTCACAGTAGGGAGGCATCTACTTTAAAAAAATCTTTGCCATTATGATAGTCTTCAACATGTACTTGTTACTTGAATTTGAATTTCATGGATTGAAAGAAAAATCATATTTTATATATATATATATATATCCCTATATTATGTATATGTCTATTATAAAATTATATATAATATATGTCTAATATAAAATTATGTCTATTATAGGTGTATGTATATGTATAAAATACATTTATAATTATTTATAATATATATGTTAATATCTCATATATTATTATATAACATGTAACTACGTTATAATTATATATATAATTATATATGTATATATTATTTAAATACTAAAATGTTGAAAACTTTATATAATTATATATGTATATAATTATATTTATATAAAATATATAAATTATCTATAAATATATGTAAATATGTATATATTTATATATAATATAATTATAACATATAATATATAACATATATAAATAATAATATATAACACATATTATCACTATGTTTATTTGCTGGTATGCTTTTTTATACCTGTGTAATTCTTGTCTTTTTTACTATTTTCCTGTGCTATTCATAATATTTTTGTTGACTTATATGAGTCCATCAAGATTTGACCACATTAAAAATATTAGAACCTATAGGTCTAATATCACTAAAAACTGATTACTAGAAGGAAATGACTCATTTTAAATGTGGAGTCATAATACTGATTGATAGAACTAAATAATATGAGGATGATATCTAAATCTTTTGATAACTAACCTAATATTCTAAAACACAGAACCATTTTATAGGCAGATGTGATTCAAACATAGTTGGACCCTTATATATAATAACTATAATCCTTTTGAAGTAAATGTGTTTGTATTTTGACAATGTCTTACTGGAGAAAAATGTTGCCTTTCTAGTTAGCATGAATGTACTCTCAGAGAGCCCATTTTCTGTTTGTGTCTCTTGAAGTGAAGCACCTTGTGGAAGTGCCTACCACAGTGTCCACACTGTTGTGATCCTTGCCCTAATGAGTGATGACCATAATCCCGGTCTCTTTCCTAGGCTCCAGGCTGATGTTTCTGTCAGAAAGCCATACCTGAGTGTCAGACTGTCAGTTTGTCTGAAACTTATGCACTCATTCTCCTCTCCTAGCCCGTTCTTCCTCAGGTATTCTCTGTCTATATTATTCCACTTTATGAGTCCCTCTAATTTGGTTCTTTCCCTCCACTTTAATAGTGTTTCTGTAGTGTGGGCCCTTCTCATGAATCACATCACTCTTTTAAAAACTTGTCTTTTTGCCTGTTTATCTTTTCTCTTTCCCCAACTCCAAAACTTAATGCGATGCTCCAAAAATATCTGTGAAGGCTCCACTTCCCCCTGGTATATTGTGAAACATTCTCAGCTATGAAACAACTGTAAGAAAATGTGCCCCTTATATGTTTCATTCAAACCATATTCCCTCACACACTTAACAAATATATACTGCAAATTGCAAGTGCTTTCTTAAGCAGAAGCAGTCCAGCCAAGTCAGATGTAGAGAGAGATAAATTAAAGGAATTAAGTGTGCTTGCCATGATGATGAGTGAAGAAGGGAAAAAGGAGCATGAGAAGAGGATTAACTAAGATTTGCTTCCACCCTTCACCTCATGCTCATTTTCTCTCATCTCTTCCTTGGTCTTACTCTTAACTCCTTAGATCAAGGAGCATGGTTGCATATACTCAGAACAAGGGAGACACAAAAACTAAGCTAAAATTTAACTGAATATGGTTTGGACCCTGAAATGAACCATTAGAAAAAACAAACAAACAAAAAACCACACAAAACAAAACAAAACAAAAACCGTTTTAAGTTGCTTATAAATTGTATTTATTTCTATACTTTTAGATTTATCACAAATACTATAATACACAGACATAACCTCCCTTTAATAAATTTTACACTCCCAAAAGACAAGAATTGTTGTACTCTTCAGAAAAGTAAAATTATAGTAATTTTTGATGCTGATTTTTGAGTAAATCTGGATTCATCAACTTAATAAAATGTTGGGACAGATGTCTATGAAAAACTAATAAAAATAGTGTGGCTAGCTTCTGGAGAGAACCAAATACCTTTTCTTTTCCTCAGTCTGCCACTGTGATCTTGGAATGAAATTATTATCAAGAACAAAGAGAACATATATTTAAGTTAGTAAATCTTTTAAATAATGTATTTCCTTTACTGTACATTTTTATTT
Organism: Cheracebus regulus; assembly: GCA_963574635.1. Classification (NCBI taxonomy): domain Eukaryota; kingdom Metazoa; phylum Chordata; class Mammalia; order Primates; family Pitheciidae; genus Cheracebus; species Cheracebus regulus. The sequence continues at coordinate 16,286 of CAUYQU010062329.1, read as the reverse complement.
CTAAATAAACAAACCAAATTATTTATAAGCTAAATAGACAGCTTGGTAATTTGTTGCATAGATGTAGTCAAAGTGAAATGATTAACAATTCTCATCCCTAACTCTATGCTTGAGAATTTTCTCTATAAAATAGAAGGTAATGCTCAATTTGATAAAAATTTCTTTTGGTAATGATAATGTTATTAATTATCTTGAATATACTTTTGTGTATTTTTATGGGATTTATAGTCCTTCATATACACATATTTAACAAAAAGCACAAATTTGCTTTAGAATAAAAGTCAGAATTAATACAAAGTGACATTATTTAACTGTTTTCACTTGGCACATTTCAGAAGTTTATTTTGTAGTGGTAGCCAAGGTTTGGAGCTTTAAGGAAATTAAGGAGTTCTCTTTATAAACTATCTGAAAGATAGTTCTCTTGTGCCTCTCCCTAATAACTTATGTTTCGTGTGTTCGTGGAAGAATCAGAGTAAAAATCACAGGGCCAAGCTGTCCTTTACTTTGGTTACTTGAGTCTTATATGCTCATCACTATTGTAAAACTTTAATTTCTTTTGAATCCTCCAATAAAACAAAGTGAAGAGAAGCCACAAATCCTATAGAAGAAAACACAGCCTTTCACCTCCTTTCTTTTCTTTTCTTGTTAACATTGCCAACGTTTTATTATGTGAACCACACTGCGAGTTTTACTATGTGAACCACACTGTTCTTCATTTTGTGGCCAATGAAAAATTAAGATGTTAGGTCATGAACAGTTACAGCAATATATACAGATTTGTGAGAATTCATTCAGAAACCTGATGAAAAAGTCAATGTAAGAAAAAAAATACTACTGTGAGTATCCACTGCTTTTTAAGTACCTGCTGTGTGCTCAGCACCATGCTTAATGCTTTACATACAACATCTTCATTAATCCTCACTACAACACATTTCAATACATTAGTAAAGAAAAGTGATGATCTGTCACCTGCAAAAACAACCAACCCATACATGTAAATGATTTATTTAATTACATTTACAACAGTTGTTTAGTACCTCTAGGTATTAGATGCCAGGACTAGAGGAATAGTCTGCCTGGTTCCCTGGTTCTTGAAAAGACTGATTCTAAAGAAAAACAAAGTTATCAATTGAATTGAGACAGGTATATATTGAAATAAACATAAAGGAAAGCAGATCTGAACAAAACTGCTAAATGCTTTCCTTAACTCCCAACCTTGATTTTGCCCATGACATCACTCCATACTGGCTCCCAGTCTCACACCTGACTCACTCATTTTCTCCCTAATGCAGATCTTCTCTCAGATAACCCCATCTTCCTATTTCGCTCTTCATGGCATATTTATCAAGCATGTCTGCTCCAGGTTATATTCTATTACAGCACTTCTACCTATCATTATATTGTGACAATGAACTAATTGGGAAAAACAAATGTTTACTTTGGTGTTAATAAGAAACAATAGCTCATAAGATATTCCTTCCAGGTATATGTACCATTGTCACTGAACTCCTTTTGTATTTTCAAAAACCAAGGAAGGTTGATAGAAGGGCAATTTGGGGACAATATTTAAAAGGGAATTTAGTTTATCTCAGTATATGCAGAGCTGGCCTTCGACAAAATTCAACAGCCCTTTATGCTTAAAAACTCTCAATAAACTAGATGTCAATGGAACATATCTCAAAATAATAAAAGCTATTTATAAAAAAACCACAGCCAATATCTTACTGAATGGGCAAAAACTGGAAGCATTCCCTTTGAAACCTGTCACTAGACAAGGGTACCCTCTCTCACTACTCCTATTCAATATAATATTGAAAGATCTAGCCAGAGCAATCAGGCAAGAAAAAGAAATAAAGGGTATCCAATTAGGAAAAGAGGAAGTCAAATTGTCTCTATTGGCAGACGACATGATTGCATATTTAGAATATCCCATTATCTCAGCTCAAAATCTCCTGAAACTGATAAGCAACATCAGCAAAGTCTCAGGATACAAAATCAATGTGCTAAAATCACAAGCATTCCTACACACCAATGACAAACTTAAAGAGAGCCAAATCATGAGCGAACTCCCATTCACAATTGCTACAAAGAGAATAAAATACCTAGGAATACAACTAACAAAGGGCGTGAAGGACCTCTTCAATAACTACAAACCGCTGATCAAGGAAATAAGAGAGGACACAAACAGATGGAAAAACATTCTATGCTCATGGTTAGGAAGAATCAATATCATGAAAATGGCCATACTGCCCAAAGTAATTTATAGATTCAATGCTATCCCCATCAAACTACCACTGACTTTCTTCACAGAACTGGAAAAAAACACCCTAAACTTCATATGTAACCAAAAGAGAGCCCACATAGCCAAGACAACCCTAAGCAATCCTTTTCACTGTGGTTTCTCCGGCACCTAAAACAGGCATGGCATATGGGAGCAGGGGTACTTGCCGAATGAAGGAAAGAATATTTATTAAATGAACAAATCCACCAGTATGTGTCCTCTGAATGGAACTAAATGTCCCCCCCCCCCCATTTTAAAAAATTGTACTTTAAGTTCTGGGCTACATGTGCAGATCTTGCAGGATTGTTACATAGATATATACATACTATGGTGGTTTGCTACCTCCATCCCCCCATCACCTACATTAGGTATTTTTCCTAATGGTATCTCTCCCCAATCTCCCCAACCCACAACATACCCCAGTGTGTAATGTTCCCCTCCCTGTGTCCATGTGTTCTCATTGTTCAACACCCACTTATGAGCCAATATCATACTGAGTGGGTAAAAACTAAAAGCATTCCCTTTGAAAACTGGCACTCCAGTGCACGGCCCTAAGTGTTACATATCATATGTTGTTCTAGGGGCTGCAATGTCCTTACATATGAATAAGATATAGACTCTACATTCGAGTCTGCACTCAGAAGCCACACCTAGGATATTTTGGTGATGCTTTCTCATCTTCATCTATTCATAGACTTGCTTGTGTATGGGATGAAGACTGACCTGTACTTGCTCTTTCACAGAGTTTGCTGAAGATTGCTGAAGGTGAGCATCCAATAATGCTTTAAGAAATATTTCTCTGGCCACTGTGTTGGAAATTGAAATCAGGATTCACAAACACAAATACATATATATGGGCCTAATAGACAAGAAGAAAGAGAATCAGTGCTATTTATTGGATGTAAAACAAGATGGACTTTGGGGGACTATGTTGAGCTAAAAATATGTTACTTCAAATATAAAACGTAAAAACGCATGACCATCCAATTAAAGCATGGATGAGGACCCCATAACTTGATCTCTATGTCATTAAATTTTTATCTTTGACTAGCAGAATTGACTATGATGCTCAAAAAAATAAAATATATTTAACAAATCCATAAATTCTATTTATGTGTATGGCTCTATTTGGATGGTAACTATAAATTAACAAGTATCCTTATATTAATCGGTTCAAAATAGTTACTATGCATCTACTATGTCCTGGGACAGTTCTAGGTGCTTGAGATACATTGGTGGCAAGTTAGATGAAAATCTTTCTTTATGAGGTTTTTGTTCTGACATGAATAAATAAATAACAGAAATGATTTTTTAGAGTACCATTGAAAAAGCCAATGGTAATTAGAAGATTCTCAAGATGGTTGCATTTTTTAATAGGAGATGAAGGAGAACATATTGAAAAGGTGGAATTGAGCCATTTCTTCCACAGTCGTGATGGAGTTGGCCATGCAGATAGTTGGGAAATGCAGTCCAGGCTGAGGGAAGATTCAGTTGGGAGGTAATCTGGAGTCATGTGAGGCCTGTTCAAGTGACAGTAAGGAGGCCATTGTGACTAGAATGAAGTTAATGGGAGGTAGAGCAAGGCTAACAATCTTCTAAACCATTTAAAGGATTTTAACTTTTCTCTAAGTGAAATGGAAATTGTTGCGTTGTTTTGTTAAATTACATTTTACAAAAAGTATTCCAGTTTCTGCATTGAGGGTGAAGAAAGGTGGAAATATGGAGACAAGCTGGAAGGCTATTTCAGTAATCAAAGCAAAAGACAATAGCATATAAGATATTTCCTCCACATAGCATGTAACTTTCCACTGAACTCTTCTGACAATAAAGTATCGAAGTATTTATAGGTGCTACATCATGCTGAGAAGTAGGATTATAATTTTTAAGAAATTTTACAAGGTGTTAGCTACTAGGGTATTCGATGACAGCAAGTGAGTTACATCGGATGACATGTAATTAAAAGCTCTTGTATTAATAGGAAAGAGGAAGCAAAACTGTCTGAAAGCATGTATGAGGACTGAGTCTCTTTTACTTTCATACCTACTAGACTATGTTTGAGGAGGAAGGAACCGTTACTCCGTGAGAGATTTGTAGGAAAGCATAGTTCTCACATAATAATTAGATTTTAATTTCAGCAGGAAAATAAAGAAAACACTAGTAGGATTTGAGAATGAATTGAGAGGATTTTTCTTGATGATGAGCCATGTATCTCAGAGGGTACAATGGATGCTTTTAGGAATTGAGGGATGAAGAAGGATACAGAATGGACCAGTGAATATATAAATTATCATCCAAACAGAGTGTTTTTGTAAATGTAGAAAGATATCATTAATGTAAATTCCAGGACAGTAAGAATAAGTAGGAACCATTTCAGCCCCACCTGTACTCATGATAGCCTCAATTGCTTTATGAGCATTAGAGTGTGAAAGATGAGGAATGCTTTGGAATCTGGGGCTTCTTGAAGAGATAGTCTTGAAAAGGGGTAAAGGGCCTAATTAGATTAGTCTTGCTGAATTCAAGGCAGATAGTAGAAGCAGAGTTGGAATATAGAGGGGGAAGTCACTATATTTGGGCTGAGATTTGAGTGATGAACAGAAACAACTTTGTTTCAGTCTGTGGAAACAGAAAGTCTTCCAGGTAGAAGGAACATCAGAGATAGTGGCTTGGAATCTTTGAGGAAAATAAAGGCTGATGTGGCTGGGGTATCATGAACAAGGGAGATTCAACAGCTTAAGCAGGCAATGGTTGGAGGTAGTGTTTTCTGAGCTAAGACTCTATCCAAGTTATGAATTTTCTTCTAAACCCAGAATATTTGTACAGTAAAAGGTAGCTTTGTTATTTATGATGCCGTGACAAAAGGTAAAAACCTGGCTAGTCTCAGGCATGCAGGGATGTATGGTCATGTGAGTTTTAAAGCAGGTGATAATTTGCTGTAGTTAGACTACCTTCTTCATATTGTCCACCTGGTGGCACTATAGGACAAGGCAGGATTTCTTCTTTCTTTTCTTTTTTTAAATTTTTTTTGCCTATCTGACCTGATACTGACATTTTCAGGAAGTCTGGTATATACGTTTCCAAAACCTCCTGCAATTTGTTAATTGTATTCATGGAATGCATCCATGCATTTTTTAATTCTGTAAACCGTTAAAAAACAGAACACCCTCCCTAATGGAAAGTCTTTTATTCAAAATAGATGTAATCATTTCTCAAAATGTTAGTCATACTTCCTTAAAAGAAAATATTGTTGCCTTATAACAAGATTCCAAACAAGGTGTATACATTTAAAATCAATTACCTGCTAAGTACTGACTCGATTCTTTAAGTTGTTGCTGAGTCAGCTTAACAGCAAAATTAGGCCTGTCTGGGAGTCAAGACTTCTAATACGTTTTTAGCCATGTCTTAGAAATTTAATACCAGATTTTCCTTAAATGTTAGTGTCTAGACTCTGTTACTGATAGTGAGATGAGCCAGCCTGGGAATCAGAGCCACCGAAGGTCTCTTGAAGGAAAGTACAGACAGATCAATTGTCACAAGAAGTCCAGGGATGGCCAGGCAGACAGGTGGCTCTTTTGGCAGATTAGCGGAACATGGAAGGAGAAGCATTTGGGAACAAGTAATAGATAAAGCTCCAGGAAATTTGTCTATCTCTGGGAAGCTTGGTAGTAGAGACTTGTCTTAATCACATGAACAAGGATTTAGTCTTTGGATAAAGAAGAACAACTGTTTTTAAATGCATCTCCCCAACTAGTATACTTGAGGTGAGGGTTATGGAAGTACTGACCAATTCCCTCTAATTGTCTCTGGGACATGCTCCGGATGGCCGATATGGAGTTGGATGCAGATTCTGAACAGATAGATGGAGGCTAGGACCAGACAAATGCTGACAGACCATTACGCTACGGCACTAATAACTTCTGCTTAAATAGCTGTGGCCTTTGCTGTGGCACATTAACCTTCAAAGCCACCAGGATTCCCTTCTGTAGCACAACAATAAGCAGGATTCGTTCTATTCTCAAGTACCATATTTTACTGGACCAAAACAATAGATGGGTTCCTTGGGGTTCAACCAGGACACTTAACAGGCAGTGGAAGAGGGACTGTAGAGCTCAGAAAATGAGATTCCTAAACATGTAGAGCTGAACACACCCAGAGCTACCCAAGTCAGTTTTTCACTCCTTTAAAATGTCTGTCATTTATTCAACTAAGAGAAAAATAAAAGGATTTTCTGTAATATATTTGATATTATCACATAATAGAAATCTCTGTGAAAACCTGGCAAAATGTTAACAAACATAAACGTGGCTTTAGTGAAACTCGGGCTTATTGCTGGATTTCCCCTTGGCTTGCGTTTTTCTCTTGGCACTGTGCAGGTAGGCATAAAAATGTGCACAGCTGTGTTAAACATTGTTATTAAGAGCAAATCTTTCCTTAATCTTTAGCTAGGAACAATGTACTCCCTTTCCAGAAACCCAGTAGTTAATTTTATCTTTCATTTACTGCCTAACACTTTGTCATTTTGATGACTAATTATTATTAGCTACAAAAATACTCAGGGTACTTAAAAATACAAAAGATATTTCAGGGAGAAAGAAAGGATAAAAATAGTATGTCTCAAAGGAATTGTAGGATATGAATTTCATTTAACTCCTGTGGACTGAGAGATATTTGTGCAGTTTGTTCTATTTTCACTTTCAGGTAAAAAGTAATTCTGGTGGTACAAATTCATCTTTAGTGTGACTTTGTTTTTTCACAAAAGATATTTGAGTCTTTGAGGATTGACTTCAGCTTTATCTGTGATGAAAGCCTGTTATAAATTACACCAAAAGTTTTAGAGAATATTCATTCCAGTTACATAATGTGCCCATGTATTAAAATCACACAGTGCTTTCTTCTAGGAAGATCAATTCTCCTTTCATGCCATGAAGAGTATGATGACTAAATGGGGGAGAAGACACCCTGAGTGTTAAATGAGCAAAATAAATGTAGAAAACCACAGAACAATGGAAATAACAAAAAAAGTACCTTTTAAGAGGTACTAGAGAGTGCCTTTTAGTTTTCTTCACGTATTTGAAAAGTTGTATCCTATGTGATAGCGAAGAAGGTAATTGCCTGTTAGATGATTGCAGTTGAATGCTGTTCACTTTTTAACCAATGATCCTGATAGGGACAGAAATCATATGTTGCACAGTGATAACTTTCAATGCTGAGAAAAATAACAAAGTCAAGAAGAGTGGTCAGTTTGCTTTATTTCTTCCCCTTACTGCTAATGCATCATTGTGATAACAATGCATATAGTTGATGTGCCTCTTTAAAGAAAAGCTTAAAGCTGGGTACATATAAAAGAAGCTGAATTGCATGATGCAAACTTGGAAATTTGATGGCCATTTCATATTGGCTCCTTCTTGTGTTAGCTCTGAATTTTACAAATTACTAGCTACATCTCTCTGAATTGCTTTCTCTGGCATTTAAAATGTAGATAATGTGGGTGTTTGTGAAAATTTTATTTGCTTAACAGCTGGCACAAGAATTAAGTTTAAAAGACACATTTTTTGTTTAGAACAGTGGTGGCCCACTGGTTTTCCCAGGCCTTATGTAGCCTACAGACATATTTACTTTGACATGAATCATGCATTAAAATAAACCAATATTTTAAACTTAGGAGATTTTGCATACAGTGTGGATTCCCAGATTCTCTCCTGAGACCAGATGAGTGTGCTTGCATGTCAGACACTTTCTTGTAGCTAAATAACAGCTGTCCCTTTTAGGCCGGCATGCTCTTTTTCGTTTGCCATGGTCCAGATCAGTTCCTGTTATCTTCCTCACACTGAAGCAGGATGTCAGTTGCCATATTTCAGTAGATTTGCATTGCTTTTATTCTGACATTCAGTTTACTTTAGTAATTCATAGTGTCCTGTCTTCTTGGTAATTATATGAATTATCCTCTTTTTTACTCTCTTCTATTTTAGAAAAGTGTCTTTATAAAAGATAATAGATATCTTGAGGGCAGAAGGAAAACAAATATATATATTTGAGACAGAAAACAGAAAGAATTCGATTTTTGCTTCTAGGAGGGAAGGGAGAGAGGAAAAGTAAGGGGGTGGAAAATAAGGGGAGAGAGAATTCTAAAAGATTTTGTAGAAGTAGAAGTACAATGTGGGGTAGGTTGGCCCGAGGAACTTTCCTAATGTTAGAGAGGCCTTTTCAGCTGGAGGATCATCTAACCATCAGTTTCCAGTTTATGTTAGCCCATATCAGATGACACGATACTTCACTAAGTGCTTTCCACTGAAGCATAAAGCTAGAAACCAGAGAAAATGTCAATAATGTTAGTGCCCAAGTTCAGACAAAGTAGGGAGGCCTTCTGTCTCACACAGGGTTTAGAATGGTGTTCCAGAAAGATCTTATTTAGATTTTAGATCTCTGATAGATTTCATTTGAAATTGACATGTTTTTATATTTGAAACACCACTTCAGATTATAAACACCTTTGTATAACCTTAGAGTTTTGATAACCTTGACAAGAGTAAGTAGTAAAGAATGGATTTATCGAAAATAATCATTATTTGATCATTTAATAATCATTATTAAATAATCATTATTTAATCATATAATGATTATTTTCGATAAATCCAATTCTTTACTACTTACTCTTGTCAAGGTAATGTTATATTAACCTTGCTTCTGTCTTTGAGAGAAGATTAGGGAACATGCTGGATAAGGTTTCTGGACTTCACCAAAGTTTTTGACAAGGATTTATGATATCAAATAATAGACTGGAAGCTATACTTGGATAGTTAGTAATCATTTGTAAAAGACTATTAAGAGATTCTCTTCAGCAAATGTGTTGATTAAATATGGAGTCAGTAGTATGCAAAAGTGGGCTGGTAAAAAACTGTGAAGTTTCTCAAGCAATGGGAATCTGTCGAATTGAACATTTTTATTAATTTATGTAATGAAGAGATAAGAAATCTTATCAAATTTGTAGCTGACTTGAGGCGGCAATGTAATTGAATTCTGTTGTTTGGGAGCAGTTACAAATATCGCCATGGATTTAACCACAAGTTAAAAACAAGAGCTTCTCTAGTAAAATAACATTTTATAGTGTGCCAAACTTGCCTTTGGATCATCATAGATAAAATGATGCTTAGATATCTGGTAGAAAAATAAGCTCACTGTGAGTTAACAGTTTATGTGATTGCCAAAAATGGTTGTTAGTCTTAGAATGCATCAAGAGAACCATAGCATCTGTAACAGGTATGAAAAATTGAGTTTGTCTCACATGTCAACTCTGATTAGTGGTAGGTTTTGCCTAGAATGCAATGCTGACAGGAATCTGAAGCTGCATCTAAGTTTGGCAGGAAAATATTGCCGTCAACGGGTGACACCTGCTACGGCCACAGCAGGGAGTGATGGCAGTTTTATGCACTTGCTGTTTCTGGTGGAGAATGAATGAGATGATAGAATAAGCCCTGTTTGCTCTATAATGTTCATAGAGCACTTGGAACCTTTTGTGACAGGTTCTATTCTTATTCTTAAAAATGTTTTTGCCAGTGTATAGGCGTTCCTTTTTCTCTGCATCATCGCCAACATCTGTGTTTTTTGACATTTTAGAAAAATCTTGTTCTGGTAGTATGTATATAAAGATTTAACAATTGTTTCTTCTTTTGGATTATCTGTTCTTCTACAAAGAGTTAATGTTACTGGTATAATGAAAACAGATCATTGAGAGTCCACAAAAACCAAGTTTGTGCCCTTGTCATTCTTAGATAGGGATCAGTGGAAAAGGGAAATGAGACCTTGAAATTGGAGAGATAGTACCCTTCCTTTCAAAATGTACCTTTATTTTTATTTTTGCTTCTGGATATGTATCAGTTACTTTAGGTAATTTTTACTTTTTATCAAGCTTTTGGCTGCATCCTGCTTCTCCCTTTGTTATATGTTTTTGTCCTCTGTAATGTTTTTTATTTTTAATTTTTGTGGATATGTAGTAGGTGTATCTATTTATAGGTTACATAAGATATTTTGGATACAGACCTGCAATGTGTAATAATCACAACAGGGTAAGCCCAGTACACGTCACCTCAAGCATTTACCCTTTGTGTTACATACAATCCAATTATACTCTTCAAGCTATTTTAAAATATACAATTAAATTACCTCTGACTATAGTCACCCTGTTGTTCTAGGAAATACTAGACCTTATTCATTCTTTCTAACTAAACCTTCTATTCTGGTAAACTTTCTCTTGTATTGAAAGAGGAAAATTTTATCCTTGTTTCTAAAGCAGTGATTCTCAGTGAAGCTAATTCTGACCTCTAGGGCACATTTGACAATGTCTGGAGGCATTTTTAGTTATGACTGAGGGGTTGCTACTGGAATCTAGGGGCTAGAGGAAAGGGATGCTGCTAATACCCTGAAGTACACAGAGGCCTCCATACCAAAGAATTTTCCAGTGCCAAATGTCAGTAGTGCCAAAGTTGAGAAACCTTGCCCCAAAGTATTGATCCTGCTTTGTTAGTAGGAAACAGGCTGGCCCCAATAGGTCACTGTTTCTCTTCTTTTGGGTTTTGTCTAGTTCTGAAACTAAGATGAGCGGGCATAAGTTATCCTATTAGTAAAATCTATGACCCTTTTGACATAACAGACCTTCAACTGTTTAAATAGTTCTATTATGCAAGACAGTGCCATGTAAAAGGTAGACTCTGAACTAGACTGTCTAGTTCAAATACAAATTTCTCCACTCATGAGTTGTATACCTTAGTTTACATTTGCATAAAAGGATCATCATCATCATCACTATAGATAATAAGAGTAACAAAAATGTTTACCACATAGGGGTTCTCTAAATAAATGAATATACATATACATATGTGTGTGTATACACGAGCACATAGAAAAAATGGCTATGTTAATTTAAGACTGCATCTAGGAAACCATAGCATGTTCAACAAGAATAGAAAATAGATTTCATTATGAGTTAATAAATGCTATTCAAATGTTATTATTCTTTGTCTTTAGGTTCTTTTCCCCCTAGATTAAATAATTTCATTTATTTTGACTCTTTAGCAAAGAACATGGTTTGTGGTCATTCTTACTGGGTCCCTTATTTCAAATCACTTCTATATTGTTAGTTTCTTACTGAGGTGGAATAATCAAGATTCTTCATTGGGTTCTGAGGTTCATCTGTTAGAACCATTCATTTATTAAACTTACGAAATAAATCCTTTTTTTCTTTCAAGAAAGAAGACCTTAACGAATTTCTCCTATTTTATGGGAATCACCAGGATTTCCTATAACTGATTAAATTAATCATGAAAAGATCAGTAAGGTGAGAGTCAGTGGGATAATATTTTATTCACTAATGGACTTAGTGAATAAAATCAACTTTCTGTGACAAAGGAGATGAACAGCTTGAAGAGAACAGATATATTTTTCTACAACAAACATTTTAACAAATGTAGTTGCTTACCACAGGAATTAATGGTCTCAAGCATACATGTTAATAGTCCTTGGATGACAACACAGATTTTTGCCTTTTTTAGATAGACTTGGAAAGAAATTTAACTCTGCATTGACAAGATTGGAAAAGTAAATGTAATGTAAATATTGTGGTAATTAATAGATTTTTCATTAAGAATTAAGACTTGTGGCCTCTGGTGCAAACATATATTTAGTCAAGATTTAAGAAAAATAATTAAAGCATATAATAATTTATTTTTGTATCCTACAAATGTAGAACTATAAGCAACATATTATACTATTGACTCATCATCAAGAAGTCCAAGTTTTTGACATAATTATAACTCATAAACTGCCCTTCTTATTTTGTGTTTTGCATTTGGTTATATAAAACATTATCAATATCTTTAGTAATATTACTTGAGTATATCTGGTATTTAACTAAATTATCCTTTGTCCTAATTGAAGTGTTGTACAGAGTAAATGGTAAGGATATGGACACTGGAGCCTACAGTCTGGGCTCTAGGTATGTTACCTTCAGCAAGTTGTATAACACCACTTTGCTTCTATTTTCCTACATATAATACAGTGGTACTAATAGTGCCTTTTAAATAGGATTTTTGTGAGTATTAAATGCATTCATATATGTAAAAGCATTTAGAACATTGACACATAATATATATTAACCATCTATAATATCAGAAAATTATATTCCCTGTAAACCCTGATAAAGACTATTAACTGTTTCTGCAAGAACAAAACATGCAAGCAGCACAAGGATTTTAAACAAAAGAGGAGGAGGATATTATGGCAAACTTTGTTTTGTTGATTTGAAGTCTCATAATATTAGGCAAGAATGCATTTGAAGTCTCAAAACACTAGGCAAGAATGCATAGTCAGAAACCATGGCTTATCAACTCTTCTCAGAGATTCAGAATTTCGGAGAACAATATTGATTTGTTAAAAATAATACATTTTCAGCATTCTTCTGACCTTCGGATGAACAAAATCATTGCAATAAAATGCTTAAATTTGATTTGAACTCAAAATAATATGTTAGCTGCAAGGCCAAAAATTACTATTGATCCTTTTAAGATGACCTGCATTTTGGGTAAGTTTGAGTGGCCATGACCAACAAATTTGTGCTTTAGTTTAGTATGTTTTTGTTCACTAAACATTAAAATAACTTTTTTCCAGCAAAATGGTGAGATTTACTTCCCGTAATAATAATAATAATGGCATTATTTATGGGGATTTTACTTCTAAGCACTGTGTACTTCCTATATATACTGTTCCATAAATAATTATTGAATTAGACTTCAAGAAAAGTCTTATGACTTTCTGTCAATGAAATAAATATTCCCATCTACTCTTAGTGTGATTTATCTGTTTGCCTGAACAGTCATTACATGCTTTATAAAGTGTTCAAGCAACCACTTGCTAACACTGACTTAATTTTTAGAAAGAATAACACCAGAATATGTTTTTAAATATTCTTGTATTTTGCTAAAACAATATATTTTAGGATACTGTTGACATAGGAGAAAAAGAAATGATGAAACAGAATAATTCATCCTGAAGGGAATGTCTTTAACAAAATGCAGAAGAGGAATGGAAAGAATGAAGTGATAATAGCAAAACTCAGGAATTGAACAGAATAGAACAGTATTGGCCCATGAATGTTTATTTACTTAAGTTTCTTCAAGTTATATATATATATATATATTATATATGTATAATATATATATACACACACACATATATATACATATATATACATATATATACACATATATATATATATATAACTTTAAGTTCTGGGGTACATGTGCATATCTTGCAGGACTGTTACATAGGTATACACATGCCATGGTGGTTTGCTGCCTCCATCCCCCAGTCACCTACATTAGATATTTCTCTTAATGTTATCTCTCCCCAATCTCCCCACCACCCCATATACCCCCCCAAGCCCCCCAGCCCCCAATAGACCCTGGTTTGTGATGTTCTCCTCCCTCTGTCCATGTGTTCTCATTGTTCAATACCCATGTATGAGTGAGAACATGTGGTGTTTGGTTTTCTGTTCTTGTGTCAGTTGGCTGAGAATGACAGTTTCCAGATTCATCCTTGTCCCTGCAAAGTATATGAACTCATTCTTTTCTTTGGCTGCATAGTATTCCATAGTGTATATGTGCCACATTTTCTTTATTGAGTCTATCACTGTTGGGCATTTGGATTGGTTCCACATCTTTGCTATTGTAAGCAGTGCCACAATGAACATACATGTGCATATGTCTTTATGATACAACAACTTATAATCTATTGGGTATATACCCAGTAATGGGATTGCTGGGTCAAATGGAATTTCTATTTCTAGGTCCTTGAGGAATCACCACACTGTCTTCCACAATGATTGAACTAGTTTACACTCCCACTAACAGTGTAAAAGTGTTCCTATTTCTCCATATCCTCTCCAGCATCTGTTGTCTCCAGATTTTTTAATGATCGCCATTCTAACTGGCATGAAATGGTTTCTCCGTGTGGTTTTGATTAACATTTCTCTAACGACCAGTGATGATGAGCATTCTTTCATATGTTTGTTGAATGCATAAATGTCTTCTTTTGCTAGTGTCTGTTCATTTCCTTTGCCCACTTTTTGATGCAGTTGTTTGTTTGTTTCTTGTAGATTTGTTTTAGTTCTTTGTAGATTCTGGATATTAGCCCTTTGTCAGATAGGTAGATTGCAAAAATATTTTCCCATTCTGTTGATTGCCAGTTCACTCTAATGATTGTTTCTTTTGCTCTGCAGAAGCTCTTAAGTTTAATTAGATCTGATTCGTCTATTTTGGCTTTTGTTGCCATTACTTTTGGTGTTTTAGTCATGAAGTCCTTGCCTATGCCTATGTCCTGAATGGTATTGCCTAGGTTTTTTTTATAAGGTTTTTATGGTGTTAGGTCTTATGTTCAAATCTTTAACCCACCTGGAGTCAATTTTTTATAAGGTGTCAGGAAGGGGTCCAGTTTCTGCTTTCTGCACATGGCTAGCCAGTTTTCCCAACACCAGTTATTAAACAGGGAATCCTTTCCCCATTGCTTGTTTTTGTCAGGTTTGTCAAAGATCAGATGGTTGTAGATGTGTGGCATTACTTCTGAGGCCTCTGTTCTGTTCCGTTGTTCTATATCTCTGTTTTGGTACCAGTACCATGCTGTTTTGATTGCCATAACCTAGTATAGTTTGATTACTGTAGCCTAGTATAGTTTGAAGTCGGGTAGCATGATGCCTCCAGCTTTGTTCTTTTTACTTATGATTGTCTAGGCTTTGCGGGCTCTTTTTTGGTTCTATATGAAGTTTAAGGTGGTTTTATCCAGTCTGTGAAGAAGGTCGATGGTAGCTTAATGGGGATATCATTGAATCTATAAAATACTTTAGGCAGTATGGCCATTTTCCGTATGGCCATGATTCTTCCTAGTCATGAGCATAGAATGTTTTTCCATCTGTTTGTGTCCTCTCTTATTTCCTTGAGCAGTGATTTGTAGTTCTCCTTGAAGAAGTCCTTTACATCCTTTGTTACTTATATTCCTAGGTATTTTATCTCTCTGTGGCAATCATGAATGGGAGTTCCCTCATGATTTGGCTCTCTGTTTGTCTGTTATTGGTGTATAGGAATGCTTGTGATTTTTGCACACTCATTTTGTCTTCTGAGACTTTGCTGAAGTTACTTATCATCTTAAGGATATTTTGGTGATGGTGATATAGGTGATAGGGATGGAGGCAGCAAACTGCATTGCCATGTATGTACCTATGCAACAATCCTGTATGTTCTTCACATGTACCCCAGAACCTAAAATGCAATTATATATATATATATGTATATATATATATATATATATATATATGAATAAAAAAAAGACTATGGGAGAAGCACAGGTTCTGAACTGGTGTGCCAGAGTGGCTGGAAAATTCCCCGAGTCCCTGATGGCCTCTGTTAGGTAGGAGGTTTGTCCTCTGGCCAGTTGTACTTCCCAGGTGAAGCAGCGCCCCACCCTGCCTCGGTTTGCCCTACTTGGGCTACACCCACTGACTAACCAGTTCCATTGAGTTAAACCTGGTACCTTGGTTGGAATCGTGGCGATCACTCACCTTCTCCATCACTCTCGCTGGGAACTGCGCTCCAGAGCTGTTCTTATTCGGCCATCTTGGCGGACTCCTCAAGTGATTTTAAAACCAGTCATATTTGAAAAGTTTAAGGGTTCCCAGAAGTGAATAAATTCTAGATGTAACAGAGCGTATTTGGGGTTTATCAAAGGCTGAACGCTGAGGTTTTATCAGCTAATTTATTTCCAGTCACTGCAGCTGTATCAAAATGTTTGTAAAATTCTTTTTATGCTTCTAGTTTCAATCATCTGCTTTGAACCTGGAAACCATCATTCTCAGCAAACTGACACAAGAACACAAAATCAAACACCGCATGTTCTCACTCATAGGCGGGTGTTGAACAATGAGAACACATGGACACAGGGAGGGGAGCACTATACGCTGGGGTATGTT
>CAUYQU010062327.1:0-22119 GCA_963574635.1 Cheracebus regulus | reverse complement strand
AGAGTTAATCTTCCCTTCTCTACACTATATTCTTATCTTTTCTAGATTAAAAGAGTAACACAAAGGGTATAAAGCCCTTCCTCAAACCTTGTCTCAATTTAAAGCCAAACTTGATTCTCTTAAGTTACAGAGCTCCTCTCTTGGAACTGCTAGCTGAGGTGTAAAAGAAAACATAAAAAATAAAAAACATCATCCATTAACTACCCTGGGAGTTCATCAATTTCCAAACTAGCCTCTCAAATTGGTTTCCCTTTTCCTGTAAAATGCATGTGAAACGAGTTTAGAAGAACAGGTTGACCTAGGAGGAAAGAACAGACTTAAACATTACAATCTACTAAAAATGTGGGAGCTGAATGAGTGATTTAATGAGTGGTAATAATTCCAAAGAAATATATCACAGGCCCTTAAGGAGGCAGTTACTAAAAAAAAATGATAAAGAGTGAAAGCAACTATGCTCCAGGCAATGGCGAGATAAGTTCATGGGAACAAAGCAAAACTAGTAAAAGTATGGAAACTAATCCAGTTTTAAGCATGACCTCAAGGCAAACTACAGCTCCTCCCTGCTTCCCAGAGTGACCAAGTACCTTCACTTAATGCTGCCAAAAAGAGGTACTTTATCCCTTCATTTGATAAACATTTATTGAGCATGAAGGTGGGATTATATAGAGATGAAAGAGCAGGTTTCCTGAAAGATCTCAGTTTAGCAAAGAGAAAAAAAAACTAAACCAGTATTTACATTTCTATGTGGTACAGCAGAGTCATAACACAGAGCTAAAGCACAACATCAACCAACACAACCACTTCCCTGATAGGGGCCAGACACAATTCTGATACTTTTAGGTAACTCATTTGAATCTTTGAAATAAGCCTATGAGACTGACAAGCACTTTTCCTGGTTTACTGGTGGCATTAGTGTGTATGAGATACAAAATGGATCTTTCAAATAAAAAGAGTTTATTCAAATTAAATCTTCAAATAATGCCTCCCTTCCCAAATACAAATCACAATGCTTATTTTAGTTTCTGCAGGTTACCCAGTAGTGTCTGAAGTTCCTAGAACTCTTACTGAGAAATTCATAAATTGAAGAAATTATTTCCTAACATCACAGGACTTATCAAGGGCCAAGTCAGTAATGCCCCGCCTCCAGTAGAGCATTACTAAAAACAAACAAAATGAGAACAGTTTTGTTTGTTTTGAAATTCTTATACATGTACCAAAATAATCTTCTATATTATTTAATCCTAGCTTCTTCTAGGGCAAGAGTCACACCATGTCTGTGCTTAGTGACCTCTCAGTACCTAAGACAGACATTGGTTAGCACTCAGTAAAATCATATCATATTTATGTTGCCAATTAAATCAAATCAATCTTCTCAGTTATTGTCAAGACCACTTTTACTTTCTATATTTAGTCATTATTTTATTTTATTTTTATTTGACAATTTCATATATTTATGGAGCATAATGTGATGTACTTTTATATATGTTTATAATGTGGAAAGATTAAGTCAGGCTAACAAATCTATTACCTCACGTACTTACTTTTTGTGGTGAAAACATGTAAAATCTATTCTTTTAGCAATTTTAAAACCTACAATGCATTATTTATTAATATTATAGCATCATTCCTTACAGATTTCTTGAACTTATTTCACTGATTTATTTTAAATATGTATCCTGTGACCAACATCTCCCCGACCCCTCTTCACCATAACCATCCCAGCCTCTGGTAACCACCATTCTACTCTCACAGTCTGTGAGTTTGACTTTTCAAGAATGCACATGTATGTATGTGAGATCATGCAGTAACAATGTCGCCCAGGTTCATCCATGTTGTTGCAAATGATAGAATTATCACTACCCTGCTCCCCCTTTCTAAAGGCTGAACAGTATTCCATGGTGTATATATGCCAGATTTCCTTTATCTATTCATCTGATAATGGACATCTAGGATGTTTCCATATCTGAGCTATTGTAAATAATGACGCAATAAACATGGGAGTGCACATATCTCTTCTGTATTCAGATCAAATTTCTTTGGATACATTCTCAGAAGTGAGATTACTGAATCATACGGTAATTCTGTTTTTAGTTTCCTGACAATCTCCATACTGGTTTCCACGATGGCTGTATTAATTCACACCAAAAGTGCAAAAGGGTTCCCATTTCTCCACACTAGTCATTATTTTCAAGACTAGATTACTGTCCACCCTCAAAAGAGTTATTCATTGCTAGGCATTTGCTCTTGCAGTTCCCTGAAATGCCCTTCCTCTATCCTGCTCCCCACACTGTTAATCCATTCCCATCACCTGGCTTCAAAAGAACAATGGAAATATGATCCAATAAAATCTGGATTAGGAATTAGGCAATTACCACCACACTATATTGGAATATAGTACAATTTCCATTAAGACCATCTTCATACAGTCTTATTCCACTACCAAAATGTTTAACTGAAGTAGGACTTAAAACTGTTAACGCTTAAAAAAAAAAAAAGTTCTCTATGTTTAACCTACTGTAGTCCAAGAAGCCTCTGTCTGAAACAGTAACATTCTCTCCCTAACTAGTCAGAAAGTTCCACAAGCATGGGTTATGTGATATCCCAAGCATAAAGTACCTAATCCAGCAATTTAATAAAAATAAATTTTTAAAACTAAGCTAAATGCCTTGCCTTTTGAACCTGAATTATTTTTAGATACAGAGAAGAATACATATTTATTGAAAATTAAAGGAATTCATAGAACAATGAGACTTTCTTAATTTCTGTTTAAAATACTTTGAAGGAACATTATGGCTTCAAAAGAAAATTCAACATGAATCGCCAAAACCAAGCTATCATAATAAACTTTGCAAGTCTCAAAACCTGTATTCTGTGCTTCTAAAAGAGGCAAAATTTAGAAAGTAAGTAAGAATAAGACCCGCTAATAAGAAACTTCAAGTTTACTCCAATATAGAAACAGACTAAAATATAAAACCCAGTTACAATGCAGATTATAGGAAACGTTTTTGTTTGTTTTTCAAGATGGAGTTTCGCTCTTGTTGCCCAGGTTGGAGAGCAATGGTGTGATCTGGGCTTACTGCAACCTCTGCCTCCCGGGTTCAAGTGATTCTCCTGCCTCAGCCTCCCAAGTAGCTGGGATTACAGGCATGCGCCACCACACCTGGCTAATTTCATATTTTTATTAGAAATGTGGTTTCTTCATGTTGATCAGACAGGTCTCAAACTCCCGACCTCAGGTGAGCCACCCACCTCGGCCTCCCAAAGTGCTGGAATTACAGGCGTAAGCCACTGTGCCCAGCCAGAAATGTTTTTAACCAAAAACAATTTATTCAAACTGGATTTGTAGTAGACATATTTCAGGATATCTGTTCAACCACTCCCATTTCTGAGGGACTCTACCATATTCTCAGGCCCAGTTGTCTTTCAATTACCATCTTCTATCACCTAACACAACTCCACAGCTGATCAGACCCGAAAGAATACCTGACCCAAAGAGAGCCTTTCAGAAGCTGGCCAGAAGCCTATGACATGGGGATTACTGGCTAAAATGATGAACTCAGCCAATCAGCTTTGCTACTGCAGGAACTAGAATCAAGAAATGCTAAAGGAACTTGCCAGTTAGATGTCATGGTGAAAGGTCAAGAGGGACACTTAAGCTCAGGGCAATCATCATGGGCCAAGTCTGCCACAGAAAGCAAGTACTGGATTGAAGCCAATTCCCAGCCTGAGGTCTCAGAAGATCTACATCTTGAACCCTTTTTTTCAATGAGAGTGACATGGTTTTTACAACCAAAAGACAGAACTAATGATAGCAACCGAAGTTAAAATCTTATTCAAAGACTTACCATTGACCTATTTAGTTAGAATAAAACCACCTTCTTTTAGATAATTAGAGGAAACAGTTTATGTCACTTAATAGGAAATCTGAAGTCAGGTTTTTTGTTGTTTTTTTTTTCAAGTAGTTTTATTGTTTTCAACTTGTCTCCACCTCTTATAGTTCTTCACCTATAAAGTGAAGTCTGTTTATTAGACGCTCTCTAAGTTCTCTGGCATGGTTTATAATCTCAGTACAGGCAGTCTGAGACAAAGGAGGCCTCTCTGTGGGCAGTGCCTGAACAGTGGTGGAAAACATTCTCCACTACGTTGGCTGTCACATGATGAATTCTCATTCTATTAAATTCATAATTAGAACTAACACGTTTTTCTATAAAAATTCTTAAGATGAGTCAGTTCCTAGGCTATCTCATTTTAGGTATAGGCATATAGAATATTAGAATTTCTCATACTGTTGATTGCTCTATTTTTCATTTAAAATATTTAGTTATACTCAATGCCCTGCCTCTCCTTTAGTTTAAGACAAAAACAAAAACTAAGAAGCAGAGAAAGTGCTATTCAGATAATCATTAGATGAAATACTTAGAAATGGTACTACAACTTTAATCATATTTTCAATACTCCACTTTGGGGAACAAGGGGCATGGCAACAAAATAAGATACTGGGAATCCAAATATTCTTATGATTCTGACTTTAACATAAATTTAAAGAGCATTTATCTCAGAGTCTAAAACTGTGAGTATGCAATGAATAAAACTGTTCCAAAAGCATTTTTTAAATGGTATCAGGAAAACCTGTCCAAGACTGAAAATGGGAAAAATAGATTCCTAGGTATGTTTCCAGAATATCCAAGTGAATAAGGCTGTACACTTTTGGCAACTTTCTATTTTACTGTCAGTAATTCCAAATAATTCTTGTCCATAACAATGTAAATAAATTTTGTCCAGTAGAGATATGATTGATTTCTACCTAGAAGAAAAGATAACCCCAAACATTACCTTTTATTGCTCTATGGATATTAACTGATTTTGTTATATATTGATACATTTATTTCTGCATTCCTGGAGATTTTTCAGTTCCTCAAATTTGCCTTAATTCACCTCAGTTAATTCCCTCATTAACTGAATTGAATGAACCTTTGATATGTGTTCATTTTATATATGTATGCAATATGCTTTTAACTTTTCAAAAATTACTCTTTAGCAATAAGAGTCCATTTTAAAAATCAGTCCATTATAACATCTAGAAAGGTATTTGTTGTTCACAGTAAGTGGTAAATATATAACCCACCAGGCTATGAATAATTGGTCTGTGTTATTTGGAAGCCAGGTTGATACAGTCCCGACCCAAATCTCATGTTGAATTGTCCAATTGTGGACATGGGGCCTGGTGGTAGGTGACTGGATCATGGGGGTAGTTTCTAATAGTTTAGCACCATCCCCCTAGTGCAGTCTCATGACAGAGTTCTCACTAGATCTGCTTATTAAAACGTGCGTAGCATCTCCCCAACCCTTCTCCTGCCAATCATATAAAGATGTGTCTGCTTCCCCTTCACCTTCCACCATGACTAAGTGTCCTGAGGCCTCCCCAGAAGCAGAAGCCAGTACAGCCCACAGAATTAAACCTCATTTCTATATGAATTGTTCAGTCTCAGGTAGTTCTTTATAGTGGTGCAAGAACAGACTAATACAGAAAACTGGGGGCGGGGGCAGTGGCTCACGCCTTGTAATCCCAGCATTTTGCAAGGCCGAGGCGGGTGGATCACCTGAGATCAGGAGTTTGAGACCAGCCTGACCAACATGGTGAAATCCTGTCTTTACTAAAATTACACACACAAAAAAATAGCCAGGTGTGGAGGTGCATGCCTATAATCCCAGATACTTGGGAAGCTGAGGCAGGACAGTTACTTGAACTCGGGAGGCAGAGACTGCAGTGAGTCAAGATTGTGCTACTGCACTCCAGTCTGGGCAACAGACCAAGACACTTTCTCAAGAAAAAAAAAAAAAAAAGGAAAGAAAGAAAAGAAAGAAAGGAAGAAAAAGGAAAATGGTATTAGAAAATTGGGGTATTACTATAAAGATATTTAAAAAAATGTGGAAGCAACCTTGAAACTAGGTAACAGTCAGAGGTTAAAACAGGTTGGAGGGCTCAGAAGAAGACAGGAAGATGGAGGAAAGTTTGGAACTTCCTAGAGAATTGTTGAATGGTTTTGACCAAAATGCTGAGAGAAATGGACAATGAAATCCAGACTGAGGAGGAGACCTCAGATGGAGATAAGGAATTTCTTGGGAACTGGAGTTAAGATCACTCTTGCTATGCTTTAAGCAAAGAGACTGGCAGCATTGCGCCCCTGTTCTAGGTATCTATGAAACTCTGAACTTAAGAGAGATGATTTAGGGTATCTGGCAGAAGGGCATCTAACAGTGTACACTCATACTCATGAGCAAAGAGAGTCTCCAAAACTAGAACTTACATTTCAAAGAGAAGCAAAGCATAAAAGTCTGAAAAACTTGCAGCCTGACCACATGGTAGAAAAAAAAAATCCATTTTCTGGGTAGAAATTCAAGCTGACTGCAGAAATTTGTATAAGTAAAGAAGAGCTGGACATTAATAGTCAACATAACAGGGAAAAATGCCTCCAACTCATTTCAGAGACCTTTGTGGCAGCACCTCCCCTCACCGGCCTGGAGGCCTAGGAGGGAAAAATAGTTTTGTGGGCCAGGCCTAAGACACCATTGCTCTGTGCAGCCTCAGGTCATGGCTCCTTGCATCCCAGCCACTACAGCTCTACCCATGACTTAAAAAGTTCCAGATAAGTCTCAGGCTACTGCTCTAGAAGGTGCAGCCCAGAAGCCATCAAGACTTCCATGTGGTATTAAGCTTCCAGGTGCACAAGGGTCAAAAGTTGAGGCTTGAGAGCCTCCGCGTAGATTTCAAAAGTTGTATGGAAACATCTGGATGTCCACACAGAAGTCTGCTGCATGGGCAGAGCCCTCATGAAGAACCTCTACTAAGGTAGTGCAGAGGGAAAATGTAGGGTTGGTTCTGCCACCGATTCCCCACTGGGGTACTGCCTAGTGGAGCTGCAAGAGGTGGGCTGCTTTCCTCCAAACCCCAGAATGGTAGATCCACCAACAGCTTGCACCATGCATTCGGAAAAGCCAGAGGCACTCAATGCCAGTCTATGAAAGCAGCCACAAGGGCTGAGCCCTGCAGAGCCACAGAAGTGAGCTGCTCAAAGCTTGGAAGACCATGCCATGCATCAATGTCCCCTGGATGTGAGATACAGAGGCAAAGGAGATTATTTTGGACTTTTTAATGACTACTCTGCTGGGTTTCAGACTTGCATGGGGCCTATAGGCCCTTTGTTTTGGCCAATCTCTTCCTTTTGGAATGGGAGCATATACCCAATGCATGTACTCCCACTGTATCTTGGAAATAACTGACTTGCTCTTTATTTTACAGGCTGATAGGTGGAAGGGACTTGCCTTGTCTCAGATGAGACTTTGGACCTGGACTTTAGAGTTAATGCTGGCATGAGTTAGGACTTTGGGGGACTGTTGGGAAGGCATGATCATGTTTCAAAATGTGAGAAGTACATGAGATTTGAGAGGAGCCAGGGGCAGAATGACATGCTTTGGCTATGTGTAAGCACCCAATCTCATGCTGAATTTTAATTCCCAATGTTGGAGGTGGGCCTGGTGGGAAGTGGATGGATCATGGGTGTGGTTTCTAATGGTTTAGCACTATCTCCCCAGTGCTGTCTCATGATAGAGTTGTCATGATCTGCTTGCTAACGCATGTGTATCACCTCCTCCCTCTCTCTCTTTCTCTTGCCAGCCATGTGAAGATATTCCTGGTTCCCCCTCACTTTCTGCCATGATTGTAAGTTTTCTGGGGTCTCCCCAGAAGCAGAAGCCTGTACAGCTCACAGAACTGTGAGGTGATTAAATCTCTTTTCTTTATAAATTTTCTAGTCTCCAGGAGTTCTTTACAGCATTGTGAGGGTAGACTAATACACAGATCATGCAGTTCAGACAGAGTGATACAGATGGTAATAAACAAACAGCAATGACATGGACATAACAACAATTTCATTTGTAAAGCAAGTTACATTCCCAGTCTGTTAGGTACATCAGTGAGTAACAACTGATGGACAGCCTTGAATTCCAACTGCATAAATGTATGTCATGAATCTGCTTCTTAACAGATACAATGTAAATAAAATCCAAGTAAATGCATGTAGAAGATAGTACATGTATGTAAAAACATAGCTAAAAACACAGTCAAATCCATGCAATGAAGACAGCTGGAACACATAACCAAGAAAGTAAAGGGATCTCGTTTATTAATAAATAAAATACTCTTGTCTCCAATATAATGACCTTATACTTAGTTTTCTGAACTAAATAGCTATGCCTCTAGATTAGCAAAGTAATGCATGTATTTGTAGGCAAAAACTTCTAAATCCTTGGAACCTTTCAACTCCCCAAAATAGGGGCTTAAGATTCTTTACCCATCCCTTGATAAGACTTCTTTAAAGGAAATATTGTAGACATTAAGAAGAAAATAGAGCCAAATGATTCCTCTTTACAGAATCAGTGAGTAGGAGATTAATTGTATCATTCATTTTTCTAAATGTTATAAGAAAACCTATCAGCTGAAAATCAACAGAGGAATTTTTATATAAGCAACCTAATGCATAAAAATATATTTAAACAAAGGAGTTACACAGCAGAAATCATAAAGATTCTTGCAAAGTCTCCTACTGAGATCTGAAATAGGAACTTATTTTTGTATTTTACAAAAAAATGTTATTTAAACACAATTTTTCAAAGCTACAATAATCAATCAGGAGACCATTTCAAGCTTTTCACATATGTAAAATTGCCCCTGTTACAACTACATAGTGTACTTAGATTTGAGGAATTAAAGATTTCATGTTACTCCCATACCTGTACGGGAACCACCTTGATCAGTAAGATCAGTCTCCTCTTTCTCTCATTCAATGTCCAACCTTTCTGTTCAGGGATCATCCACCCCCACAGCCAGTTCCTAGATGCCAGTCGCATCCCATTAAAAAACCTTCTTTGGCTGCAATTACCTTTGTTTCTTTGCTCCAGGATTTCTCCAACCTTAAATATGTTAATGAGTATAATGAATCTCCAGTAATGCACCAACTTTTGCTCTTCAGAACTCCAAGGACTACACCTTAGAAATTAATGTTCTAGTGAAACTGATTCACTTAGCTTGGCTCTTGGGTTCTCTCCACTGAGTGTATTCTTCAGCCAAAAAGTAAGTGTCCATCTAGGCCAACCATATGTATGGACAAAGAGGACCTTACTAGCAAGTATAATCTAAGGTGCCCAAGAATCATTCATGTACTCACTCACTGCCCTCATGTCCTAGATTTGCATAATTAAAGCAGCAGCAACTATGGGCTACCAAGCATTGTGTCCCTTAGGAGCCCCGTGTCAAAACAGAAATCTAGCAAAACTCTTGGATATTGAGCAACATATTGGAGACTTAACTGTTCAGTTAACAGAAAAGTAACTTTCTGAGCTAAATTTTTTATTTTCTCCTTTAGTAAGTGAAAACCTTTCTGAACTGTATTATACTTTTTTTCTTACTTTTCCCATGTTTGCAAAATAATAGATGTCACTGAGAAATATTTAGAAAAGATACATAGCAATAAAAATTACAAATAATTTGCAATTTGTCCTTGGTCAGAAGCACTTACATTTTGAAACATTTCTTACTGGTCTTTTTTAGTGCATCACCAAGGGAAAATCTTTGATTCATTTATGTATATCTTTTTTTATATACATCATTATATACTTTAATGGATGCATAGGTATTCCTCATAGAGAAAAGAGCAACACCACAAGTATTTCTTGACTTCTACAACTGAAATACATCTTAGAAGGAATCTATTTCTTTTGTAAAATCATATAATAATTTACTGGCTCATGAGAAGCATCCTATTTAAAGGAATCTAATTAGAAATATTTTTGTAAAACTCATTTCATTAATTATCTTTCTTTTATATCCCTTCAGCATTTTACATTCTATTAGTTCTTCTTTGTCATCAAACAGACTTATTTATGACATTATTTTCAACCAAAAACAAAGAAAATAAGATCAATGCTTATAGTATACAGGAACATGACTCATGTACTGAGTACTACATGAGAGGATACTTCATAGGAGAGTACCTCACCCACACTGGTAGTTCAGCAAAAGCTTTCTGGTACACATGACATTGAGCTAGGTCTTAAAGAAAATAAGCAGTCTATTCACTGATGTATATCTTAAGCACCAAGAATAGTGCCTGGCATCTAGTGCTACATAAACCTTACTTGGTCATTTAGAAGCAGCTGCAGTCAGCAGTTCCCACTGAGCAGAATGAAAATGGCGAATGAATCTTGCACCTTCAACTGAGGCATCCAGATTCTCTCATTGGGACTGACTAGGTAGTTGGTGTGACCCATGGAAAGTGATGAAAAGAAGGGTGGAGCCACAGCCCACCCAGGAGCTGCACAGGGCAAGGGGAGCTCCCAAGCCCAGCCAGAGGAGGCAGTGAGTGATTATGCTGCCCTGCCCAGGGCCCCATGCTTTTTCCACAGATCTGTGCAACTATGGATCAGGAGATCCCCTCATGAGTCCACATCACCAAGGCCTTGGGTCTCAAACACAGAGCTGTGCAGACTCTCAGTGGCCTCTTGGGTTGCGGCTAGTGGCAGCAGGCTGCAGACTACCTAAGATGACCAAGTTCCTGTAGGTAGGGCCAGCCACCTTCACTGAGGCCC
Organism: Cheracebus regulus; assembly: GCA_963574635.1. Lineage (NCBI taxonomy): Eukaryota > Metazoa > Chordata > Mammalia > Primates > Pitheciidae > Cheracebus > Cheracebus regulus. The sequence goes on along the minus strand of CAUYQU010062327.1, from coordinate 11,475 downwards.
TAGTCAGCTGTTTTCCCCTGCCAGTGCTAGAGAGACTGGGTAGTTTGGACCAGAAGGAATTCCCCACAGCACAGCACAGCGGCTGTGGCAGATCATGGCCAGACTGCTTCTTTAGGTGGGACCCAGATCCATCCCTCTTAACTGGGCAAGGCCTCCCTGCAGGAATTTCAGCAACCCCAGCCACGGGTTTACGAACAAAACTCTGATTTCCCTGAGATGGAGCACCTGTGGGGAGGGCCAGCCATGGCTTCTGCAATTCAGCAGACTTAGTCTTTCCTTTCTGCTGGTTCTGAATATTCTGGGCAGTCTGGATGGAGTCTGGGCAGTCTGGACCAAGGGATTCCTCCCAGTACAGCACACCCACTTCACCAAGCAGCAGCCAGAGTGCTTCATTAAGGGGCTCCCTTGTCTTCTGACTCATGACTGGGTGAGATGGCCCAAAAGGGGTTGCCACACATCTTATACAAGAGTGTCCCAGCCAGCATCAGGTCAGTGCCCTTCTGAGACAGAACTCCCAGAGGAAAAAGCAGGCAGCTATCTTTGCTGTTCTGCAGCCTCCACTGGTAACATCTCTGGGTAGGAAAGGAACTGGGGCAAATAGGGTCTGGAGTGGACCCCCTAGCAAACCACAGCAGGCCTACTTTTAAAAAAAAAAAAAAAAAAAAAAAACTCAAAAGAAAGCAACAACAACATCAACAAAAAAGACCCCACAAAATCCCATCCAAAGGTCAGCAGCCTCAAAGATTGAAGGTAGCTAAGCTCACAATGATAAGAAACAATCAACACAAAAACTCTGAAAACTCAAAAAGTCAGCATGCCTCTTCTCCAAATGATTGCAACGACTTCTCCAGCAAGGAATCAGAACTGGGCTGAGGCTTAGATGGATGAACTGGCAGAAGTAGGCTTCAGAAGAGGAGTAATAACAAAGTTCACTGAGCTAAAGGAGTATGTTCTAACCCAGTGCAAAGAAGCTAACAACCATGATAAAACATTACAGAAGCTGTTAACCAGAATAATCAGTTTAGAGAGGAACATATATGATCTGATGGAGCTGAAAAACACAACGTGAGAACTTCACAATGCAACCACAAGTATCAATAGCCAAATAGACCAAGCAGAGGAAAGAATGTCAGAGCTTGAAGACTATCTTGCTGAAATAAGACATGTAGAAAAGATTAGATAAAAAAGAATAAAAAGGAACGAACAAAACCTCTCAGAACTTGGATTATGTAAAAAGATCAAACCTACAACTGATTGGTGTACCTGAAAGAGACAGAAAGAATGGAACCAAGTTGGAAGCATACTTCAAGATATCATTCAGGAGGACTTCCCAACCTACCAAGACAGACCAACATTCAAATTCAGGAAATACAGAGAACACCACTAAAATGCTCCAGGAAAAGATCAACCCCAAGACACATAATCATCAGATTCTCCAAGGTCAAAGTGAAGGAAAAAAATGTTAAGGGCAGTTAGCGAGAAAGGCCAGGTAACCTACAAAGGGAAGCCAATCAGACTAATAGAATAACTCTCAGTGGAAACCCTACAAGGCAGAAGAGATTGGGGGCTGATAGTCAACATTCTTAAATAAAAGAACTTCCAACCCAGAATTTCACATATGACCAAACTAAGCTTCACAAGCAAAGAATAAAATCCTTTTCAGACAAGCAAACACAGAGAATTCATAATCACCAGGCCTGCCTTTCAAGAGTTCCTGAAGGAAGCATGAAATATGGAAAAGAAAAAGTGGTACCAGTCAGTACAAAATCACACTGAAGTACACAGACCAATGACACTATAAAGCAACTACATTAACAAGTCTGCAAAATAACCAGCTAGCATCATGATGACAAGATCAAATTCACATATAACAAATTATCCTTAATTGTAAATGGACTAAATGCCCAATAAAAGACACATAATGGCAAGATGGATAAAGAGTTGTGACCCATCTGCGTGCTGTATTCAAGAGACACATCTCATGTGCAAAGACACACATAGGCTCAAAATAAAGGGATGAAGGGAAATTTGCCAAGCAAATGGAAGGCAGAAAAAGGCAGGGGTTGCAATCCTAGTTTCTGACAAAACAGGCTTTAAACCAACAAAGATCAAAAAAGACAAAGAAGGGCATTACATAATGGTAAAGGGTTCAATTCAACAAGAAGAGCTAACTATCCTAAATATATATATTCACCCAATACAGGAGCACCCAGATTCATAAAACAAGTTTTGGGTTTTTTGTTTTTTGTTCTTTGTTTTTTTGAAACAGAGCCTCACTCTAGCACCCAGGTTGAAGTGCAGTGGCATAATCTCAGCTCATTACAACTTCCAACTCTGGGGTTCAAGTGATTCTTCTGCCTCAGCCTCCTGAGCAGCTGTGATTACAGGCATGTACCACCACGCTTGGCTAATTTTTAGTAGAGGCAGGGCTTCACCATGTTGTCCACACTGGTCTCAAACTCCTGACCTCAAGTGATCCACCCATCTCAGCCCCCCAAGATGTTGGGATTACAAGCATGAGCCAACACACCTGGCCAGATTCATAAAACAAGTTCTTAAAGACCTACAAAGAGACTTAGACTCCCCCAAGATAACAGTGGGTGACTCTTAACACCCCATTGTCAATATTAGCTCATTGAGAGAGAAAATTAACAAAGATATTCAAGACTTGAACTCAGCTCTCAATCAAGTGGGCCTGATAGACATCTACAGAACTCTCCTCCACAAAACAACAGAATATACATTCTTCTCAGTGCCACATGGCAACTTACTCTAAAATTGATCACATAATTGGAAGTAAAACAGTCCTCAGCAAATGAAAAAGAACTGAAATCATAACCAACAGCCTCTCAAATCACAGCAAAATCAAATTAGTACTCAAGATTAAGAAACTCACTCAAAACCACACAACTACATGGAAATGGATCAACCTGCTCCTGGATGACTCCTGAATAAATAATGAAATCAAGGCAGAAATCAAGAAGTTCTTTGAAACTAATGAGAACAAAGAGACAATGTACCAGAATCTCTGGGACACAGCTAAAGCAGTGTTAAGAGGAAAATTTGTAGCATTAAATGATCCCATCAAAAAGCTTGAAAGTTCTCAAATAGACATGCTGACATCACAACTAAAAGAACTAGAGAAGCAAGAGCAAACAAACCCCAAAGCTAGCAGAAGACAAAAAATAAACAAGATCAGAGTGAAACTGAAGGAGACAGAGACACAAAAAAACCCTTTGAAAAAAATCAACAAATACAGGAGCTAGGTTTTTTTGAAAAAAATTAATAAAATAGATAGACCACTAGCTAGACTAATTAAGAAGAAAAGAGAGAAGAATCAACTAGACACAATAAAAGTGATAAAGGGGATATAACTACTGACCCTAAAGAAATACAACCATCAGAGAACACCATAAACACCTCTATGCAAAAAAATTAGAAAAATCTAGAAGAAATGGATAAATTCCTGGACACATACACCCTCCCAAAACTAAACCAGAAAGAAATTGACTCCCTGAATAGACCAATAACGAGTTCTGAAATTGAGGCAGTAACAAAAAGCTTAGCAACCAAACAAACCCAGGACCAGACAGATTAACAGCTGAATCTTACCAGAGGTACAAAGAGGAGCTGGTAGTATTTCTTCTGAAACTATTACAGTCAAAGAGAAGGAACTCCTCCCTAACTCATTTTATGAGGCCAGCATCATTTTGATACCAAATCTGGCAGAGATAATACAAAAAAAAAAAAAAAAAAAAAAAAAGCCTTCAAGCCAACATCCTTGAAGAACACCTATGCAAAAGTCCCCAACAAAATACTGGCAAACTGAATCCCGAAGCACATCAAAAAGCTTACCCACCATGATCAAGTTGGCTTCATCCCTGGGACGCAAGGCTGGTTCAACATACACAAATCAATAACCATAATTCATCACAGAAAAAAAACTAAAGACAAAACCACGTGATAATCTCAATAAACACAGAACAAGCCTTCAGTAAAATTCAACATCCCTCCACATTAAAAACTCTTAATAAACTAGATATTAAAGGAATATACCTCAAAATAATAAAAGCCATTTATGACAAACCCACAGCCAACTTTATACTAAATGGGCAAAAGCTGGAAGCACTCTCCTTGAAAACCAGCACAAGACAAGGATGCCATCTCTCACTACTCCTATTCAACACAAGACTGGAAGTTCTGGCAGGGCAATCCAGCAAGAGAAAGAAATAAAGGGTATTTAAACAAAAAAGAGGAAGTCAAATTGTCTTTGTTTGCAGATGACATGATCCTATTTCAAGAAAACCCCATCGTCTCAGCCCAAAAGCCTCTTAAGCTAATAAGCAACTTTAGCAAAATCTCAGGATACAAAATCAATGTGCACAAATTGCTAGCATTCCTATACATCAACAATAGACAAGGAAAGAGACAAATCATGAATGAACTCCTATTCACAATTGCTACAAAGAGAATAAAATACCCAGGAATACAGCTGACAAGGGAAGTGAAGGAAGGACCTCTTCAAGGAGAACTATAAACCACTGCTCATGGAAATCAGAAAGGACAGAAACAAATGGAAAAACATTCCATGCTCATGGGTAGGAAGAACCAATATCATTAAAATGGCCATACTGCCCAAAGTAATTTACAGATTCAATGCTATTCCTATTAAACTACCATTGACATACTTTACAGAATTGGAAGAAAAGAAACTATTTTAAATTTCATATGGAACCAAAAAAGAGCCCATATAGCCAAGACAACCTTAAGCAAAAAGAACAAAGCATGACTGGGTACAATGCCTCACACCTGTAATCCCAGCACGTCGGGAGGCCAAGGCAGGTGGACCACATGAGGCCAGGAGTTTGAGAGCAGCCTGGCCAACATGAAGAAACTCCATCTCTTCTAAAAATACAAAAATTAGCCAGGTGGGGTGGTGCACGCCTATAGTCTGAGCTATTTGGGAGGCTGAGGCATGAGAATCACTTCAACCCAGGAGCTGAAGATTGCAATGAGCCAAGATCCCACCACTGCATTCCAGCCTGGGCAACAGAGCAAGACTCTGTCTCAAAGACAACAATCAACAACAAAAACAGCAACAACAATTAAAAAAAAAAAGCAAAAAGAACAAAGCTAGAGGCATCATGTCGCCCAACTTCAAACTCAAAAACAGACACATAGACCAATGGAACAGGATAGAGAACTCAGAAATAAGAGCACACCTCTACATCCATCTCATTTTTGACAAACCTGACAGAAACGAGCAATGGGGAAAGGATTTCCTATTTAACAAATGATGCGGGGATAACTGAGCTAGCCATATAAAGATAATTGTAACTAGGTCCCTTCCCTTACACTTAATACAAAAATTAACTCAAGACGGATTAAAGACTTAAATGTAAAACCCAAAACTATAAAAACCCTAGAAGAAGGAAATACCATTCAGAACAGGTTCAGGCAAAGATTTCATAGCGAAAACATCAAAACCAATTGCAACAAAAGCAAAAATTGACAAATGAAATCTAATTAAATTAAAGAGCTCTTGCACAGCAAAAGAAATTATCATTAGAGCAAACAGATAACCTACAGAATGGGAGAAAAATTGTGCAATCTCTAAATTTAACAAAGGTCTAATATCTCCCTTAAAAAGTAGGCAAAGGACATGAACAGACACTTCTCAAAAGAAGACATTTATGCAGTCAACGAACATATGAAAAAAAGCTCAACATCACTGATCATTAGAGAGATGAAAATCAAAACCACAAGATCCCATCTCACACCAGTCAGAATGGTGATTATTAAAAAGTCAAGAAACAACAGATGCTGGTGAGTCTGCAGAGAGATAGAAATGCTTTTACACTGTTAATGGTAATGTAAATTCATTCAACCACTGTGGAAGACAATGTGGCGACTCGTCAAAGATCTAGAACCAGAAATACCATTTGACCCAGCAATCACGTTACTGGGTATATCCCCAAAGGAATATAAATCATACTATTATAAAGATACATGCACAAATATGTTCACTGCAGCACTATTCACAATAGTAAAGACATGGAGTCAATCTAAATGTCCATCAAAAGATGACTGGATAAAGAAAACGTGGTATACATACACCATGGAATACCCTGCAGCCATAAAAAGGAACGAGATCATGTCCTTTGCAGGGACATGGATGGAGTTGGAGGCCATTATTCTTAGCCAACTAATGCAGAAACAGAAACCCAAATACCACGTTCTCACTTGTAAGTGGGAACTAAATGATGAGAACATATGGATGCATAGTGGGGAACAACAGGCACATGGGCCTATCAAAGGGCAGAGGGGTGAAGAAGGGGAGGAACATGGATGGAGCTGGAAGCCATTATCCTCGGCAAACTAATACAGGCGCAGAAAACCAAACACTGCATGCTCTCATTCATAAGTAGGAGCTGAACAATTAGAACACATGGACACAGGGAGGGGAACAGCACACATAGGGTCTGTCAGGGGAAAGGGGTGGTGGGAGGGACAGCATGTGGAAAAACAGCTAATACATGCCGGGCTTAATACCTAGGTGATGGATTGCTGGTGTAGCAAATCCCATATCACACGTTTATCTATGTAACAAATATGCACATCCTCCACTTATACCATGGAACTTAAAATTTAAAAAATGCTTACTTTCTGGATAATTTGTATATATTCTTTTACATACTTTTGCATATTTTATACACCTTTTATTTTCATGCCTTATACTTTTGTATGTTTTTTGTCTTATAAATTCATTTATTTTATAAATTTATGACTATATCTACTACCTCATAATGTTTTTCATTTCAGAACACATGAATGTACTTCTAGGTCATTAAGCTATTAAATACTCTTCCACATTTATGTTCCTGTCTCCATCTCCCCACAATCATAAGAACACTGATTACAGTAATACACCATAGCTGTGGGTACAGATGATATACACATAAATCAGAATAAACAACATCAGGATATACCTTAAATGTGTTTTATTCTTTTGAAGAAATTCTCTAATATCAAGCTTCTTAATCAGTGGTCCCTCTTTCGTAAAAGTAAAATAAACGTAACACCAGTATAGGTGTCTGCAAAATGAGTTAATAATCCAAACAGACTTTTTCCAAGTAACATTTTCATTCTCCATATAAGAATAAAGAATAAAAAGAAAGAAAAAATTATTTTCCCATTACTATGCTTGGGTAATTTCAAAACAACCTCTATGATTTATGAATCACCAATGGAAAGCCTTTGTCAACAGCTTCAATTAACTTCTTTTTCCCAGAGTCAATAAGAAATGCAAATCCCTCAACACCTCAATTTGTATCAGGATAACGGAGGTTTCTCCAACACCTGCCAGTGCTCTCCCATCATTTACCAGGAGACCTTTCTGCATTGGTCATAGTTTCCTCAAGCTCTGTGGTTCACTGATTATGATCTAAATTTCAGACCCAAGCAACTCCATGTGATTAAAGATGCTTTTTTTTTTAAAGCTTCAATCATTTGGTGATCTTCCCTGAATAATGAATAAACTTCATTAAATATGTTCCCAAAAAATTCATATTCTACAGGCATACTATTAAACAGATGAGACTGGGAGTGTCAGAAAAAGAGAGGACGTATTTGCCAAAACTAACCTCTAACCCTGATTCTACAGAGTGGACACTACAATCGTCTAATTATCGAAGTGGGCATAAGGAGTAATCTTTTAAGTTATCTTTCATAGAAAATACACAAAGCATTTGGAGACCATCAGCACCATATGCAATACGCAAAATGTATACCCAATTCACCCACAGAACTTATAACTGCATCTTCCACACGACAGAGACACTCAACAAATTCTCTGAAATATGTGGATGTTCTCAAACAATAACATTTTTCATTCACCATAAATTCTTTCCCTCCATGGGAATCTTCAGGATTAATATATGTGAGATTATTCAACCTGCTTCTTCATCTACTTAAATTTGGGGGAAGCCTGATTCACAAACACCTGCTAGGGTGAAAGTGACAAGTCTCATGTAAACATCCAGTTCTGTCAGCACTATAAAACTGCTGAAGGGAAAGACCATGTTTGAAATAGCTTTTCCAAAACAGCCACGAACTTGTTCTGCAGTTCCATGGTGTGCTGTTTCAACTCAATTACATCAACCCTCCAAACATTCCCCTTTGAAAGATCAAAATCGCTCATTAAAAAATAAACACGGCTCAGTCAAATACATTTGCCTGAAGCAAACTGGTAATGCAAAGTAATAGCCATAGCCTCAAGTTCAGAGGTATGGGTTAAGTCCAGTCAGCTATCAATTTGCTTTTTGACTTTAAGAAGGTCTTTGTCATCTCTGGGTCTTAGAGACAACGAGTTTTAATCTATGAAACAGAGTTGGATGAGATGCTAATATTATGTGTGATTCTGTATTAAGATGATTTGCATTTATAATTATTCCTAATATTCTAAATTATGAGCTAGAGTCTAATTTGATTACCATTGATTAAAAAATTGCCATGAGAGGTGATATAGTATAAGGGTAAAAGACAAGCTTTGAATTTAAGAATGTAAATATGACACCTAGAAGAAGGCATTAGAACTATATGGGGGCATTTTCAGATGGCCCAGTCATCAAAGTCCCTACTGGCATATTTAGTGGGTGGGTCCAGGGCAGCTAAATGTCCTGAAATATGTGGGATAAGCCCACACATGAGCGACATGGAAGAATCTGGATTTCAGATCATATGGTTTCTCATTAGCTCTGTGACCTTTAAAGACCTAAATTGAAGTCATTTAATTCTAATTCTCAAATTCGTCAAAAGTAAAATGGAAATAGTATTGCTAATCTCAAAGAATTCTTGTGGAGACCAATATGTAACTTCACGGTGTGGGTTTGAAGCAAATCCTTGCTCTACTGCTTACTATCTGTGGGCTCAACTTCTCAAATTTCCTCATCCATAAAGCAGGCAAAAACATTGCAGGGATTTGATAAGTAGTGACTGAATACATGTTAGCTCTTATTAATATTGGTGTAGGCCTACTTATTGATAAGTGCTTAGTGGGTACTCCCACCCCATGGCCTCTCAAGACCATATTATGGAACACAGATATACACGTGCTCCAAAGCTCAATAACTACACCCAGCTCAGACCACCCTTGACAAGAACAATTAGTAAAAAGGAGTATTGCTTATTCATTAGTGATATTAGTTGACATTTTAGCAAACTGTCTTTCAAAACAAATCTGTAAACTGCAATTTAAAGGAAAAAAAAAGGGAGCAGCAGCAGCAGCCAGGCACGGTCGCTCACACCTGTAATTCTAGCATTTTGGGAGGGTGAGGCAAGAGAATCAACTGAGCCCAGGAGTTCAAGAGCAGCTGGACAATACAGGGAGGCCTCATCTCTACAAAAAGTAAATTTAAAAATAATACAGCTGGACATGCCAGTACGGGTCTATACTCCTAGGTATCTGGGAGGCTGAGGAAGGAGGATCATTGAGCCCCACAGATCTAGGCTATAGTGAGCTATGACACTATCACTACATTCTAGCCTGGGTGACAGAGCAAAACCTTTTCTCTCAAAAATAAATAAATAAGAACAAACAAATAAAAATAAAGACTTTGCACTAATAGCTACTCAGCACATTCCTCATACTTAAGTACCAGAAAGTTCCTCATCCAGCAAAGTGAATGCTCCCATGCTCATCATGGTTGCCTACAGTTCCTGAATTTTACCAGTGCACTGATGGGTCAGAATTAAGATTGTGCTGTCATAAACTAGAAAATCTAGAAGAAATGATTAAATTCCTGGACACATACACCTCCCAAGATTGAGTCAGGAAGAAACTGAATCCCTGAACAGACCAATAATGAACTCTGAGATTAAAGCAGTAATAAATACCCTACCAATCAAAAAAAAAACAGGCCCAAAACCAGAGAGATTCACAGCTGAATTCTACCAGAGATACAAAGGAAAGCTGATACCATTCCTACTAAAACGATTCCCAAAAACTGAAGAGGAAGGACTCCTCCAAAACTCATCCTATGAAGCCATCATCATCCTGATACCAAAACCTGGCAGAGATACAAGAAAAAAGAAAACTTCCGGCCAATATCCTTGATCAACATTGACACAAAAATCCTCAACAAAATACTGACAAACCAAATCCAGCAGCACACCAAGAAGCTTATCCACCAGGATGCAAGGTTGGCTCAACATATGCAAATCAGTAAATGTAATTCATCACATAAAAAGAACTAAAGACAAAAACCAACATAATTATCTCAATAGACACAGAAAAGCTTTTGATAAAATTCAACATCCATTCATGCTAAAACTCTCAACAGACTAAGTATTGAAGGAACATACCTCAGAATAATAAGAGCTATCTACAACAAACCTACAGCCAACATCCTACTGAATGGGCAAAAGCTGGAAGCATTCCCCTTGAAAACTGCCATAACGCAAAGATGCCCTCTCTCACCACTCCTATTCAACACAGTATTGGAAATTCTGGCCATGGCAATCAGCCAAGAGAAAGAAAGAAAGGACATCCAAATAGTTAGGAAGGTAATCAAACTATCCTTGTTTGCAGATGACATGATCCTATATCTAGAAAACCCCATCATGTCGGCCCAAAAGCTTAAGCTGTTAAAGAACTTCAGCAATGTCTCAAAATACAAAATCAATGTGCAAAATTCACTAGCATTCATGTACACCAAGAACAGTGAAATCAAGAGCCAAATCAGGAACAAACTCTCATTCACAATAGCCACAAAAAGAATAAAATACCTAGGAATACACAGCTAACCAAGGAGGTAAAAGATCTCTACAAAGAGAACTACAAATCACTGCTCAAAGAAAGTCAGAGATGACACAAACAAATGGAAAAACTTTCTGTACTCATGGATAGGAAGAATCAACATTGTTACAATGGCCATACTTCCCAAAGCAATCTGGATTCAATGCTATTCCTATTAAACTACCATTTACACTCTTCACAGAACTAAAGAAAACTATTTTAAAATTTATATGAAACCAAAAAAGGGCCCAAACAGCTAAGGCAATACTAACCATAAAGAACAAGAACTCCACCACAGGCCAGAAAATCCACTCAAGCACCCATCTATCTCTCTGCAGGAAAGAGAACTCTTCTCTTCTCTTTCTTTCACCTTTTAAACCTCCTCTATTAACCTCACTCCACGTGTGTCTGTGTCCTTGATTTTCTTGGCATGAGGCAACAAACCTCAGGTATTACCCTAGATAACCATCCTGCTTCAAAACTATACTACAGGGCTACAGTAACCCAAACAGCATGGTACTGGTACAAAAACAGACATATAAACAAATGAAACAGAATAGAGAACCCAGAAATAAGACTGAATATCTATATCTGACCTTCAACAAACCTGACAAAAACAAGCAATGGGGAAGGGATTCCCTATTCAATAAATGGTTCTGGGATAAGTGGCTAGCCATATG
>CAUYQU010062326.1:65-13169 GCA_963574635.1 Cheracebus regulus | reverse complement strand
TTCTTCCCATTTTTGTGGATTTATCCACCTGTCGTCTTTGTAATTGCCGACTTTCAGATTGGGTCTCTGAGTGGACGTCCGGCTTGTTGGTGATGAAGTTTTTTCTGTTTCTTAGTTTTCCTTCGGGGCGCGCCCCTTCCCCACAGAGCTGGGCCTTCCCAGGTTCAGCTGTGCTTGTTCTCAGTCCTCAGCGTTTCCAATTGCTGTTCTCCTTGTGGGGATGGGACCAGCGGAGCCCGACTAAAAGGGCACCCAGTCCCGTACACTCTGCACCGAGAAGCGCCGCGCCAGACAAAAGAGTCGCGCTGGCGACCCATGTGGCTCCTTCGCCAGGAATCTCCCAGTCTGTAGGCATCAAAAATTCGTCTGCAATTGCGGCATCCACTCACTCTCTGCGTTTTCACTGGGAACCACAATCCTGAGCTGCTGCTATGTGGCCATCTTGGATCTCCCTCCTTTTTTAATTAAATTAAATTTTTTATTTTTATTTTCGAGATGAGTCTCACTCTGTTGCCCAGGCTGGAGTGCAGTGGCATGATCTCAGCTCACTGCAACCTCCGCCTCCCAGGTTCAAGTGATTCTCCTGCCTCAGCTTCCCGAGTAGCTGAGACTACAGGCGCCCGCCACCATGCTCAGCTAATTTTTGTACTTTTAGTAGAGTCAGGGTTTCACCATGTTGGCCAGGCTGGTCTCAGAGCCCTGATCTCAGGTGATTCTCCCACCTCAGCTTCCCAAAGGGCTGGGATTACAAGCGAAAGCCACTGCACCCGGTCTCATCCTTTTCTTTCTTTTTCTTTGTTTTCAGGACAGGTTCCCCAGTCACCCAGGCTGGAGTGCAGTGGTGCAGTCATGGCTCACTGCAGCCTCCACCTCCCAGGCTCACGTGATCCTCCACCTCAGCCTTGTTTCATCTTTTTGAAAAAGTAAAGAACTGAGCTCTCTGCTCCCCTGTGTGCCACCTTCCTCTCCCTGTCCTGGTTCCACTTTTCCCAGCCGAGGCTATGAACAGGGAGAGCCCACAGAGCTCGGGAGAGTGAGAGGGAAAGAGAAGGCTGAAGGCCACGCTGTGACCCTGCGAGGCACTGGAGAGCAAATGGCTGTCCATCTGGAGGTGGCAGCAGCGACCTGGTGCTCCGAGCAGTATACTTACCCAGTGTGCTGCTCAGCTGCTCCTAGCAAAGGTCATGCCTGTCTGGCCTCCTCCTCAAGGGAAATGGAAGCTTCGGTGTGACAGTTTACTTCCTCAGTATCTACTCTCTTTCCTTTTCTTACTTTTACTGAGGATGGCACATGCCCAACTTTGAAAACCACATCTCAGTCAGGCAAGGTGGCTCATGCCTATAATCCCAGCGTTTTGGGAGGCAGAGGTGGGTGAAACACTCGAGGTCAGGAGTTCAAGGCCAGTTTGGCCAACATGGTGAAATCCCGTCTCTACTAAAAATACACACATTAGCCAGCTGTGGTGGTGGGGGCCTGTAATCCCAGCTACTCAGGAGGCTGAGGCAGGAGAACGGCTTGAACCCAAGTGGCGGAGGTTGCAGTGAGCCAAGATTGTGCCACTGCTCCCCAGCCTGGAGGACAGAGCAAAACTCCATTTCAAAACACAAAAATCAATAAAAAGTAAAAACTGCATCTCCCAGGCTCCTTTACAGAAATTGACAGCCATGTGACTAAGATCTGGCTCAGCAGCTGTGGTGGGTGGGGTAGAGGGAGCTCTGCTGATGCCCTGAGCGGATGCCCGCCCTCCCTCCCTTTACCAACTCTGCAAACATTCACGAGCATCTGCAGCCATTCTATGCTTCTAACATAGATCTGGGCAACAGTGCCACCTCTGCTGTACGGAAAGCCAGAAGTTACTGGAGTTTGACTTCCTCCCAGCCTCTTCCAGGCAGCCCAGGGCTGGGTTGGGATGCAGGAGCCCAGTTTGTTTCATTTGAGGTGAGAAAAACTCTGAGATGTAAACTACACTCCCAAGCTCCCAAAGGATCCAGCTGAGGCTGGCCTGAAATGCACCCTTGCTTGGCGTGTTCCTTTTCCTCATCCTGCTACCTTCACTCCCTGACCAGTTTCCCCTGGGAGCATTTCCCGAATTAATCACTTGCATCGGGATCTTTGGTTCAGGGTCTTCTGGGAGAATGTGACCTAAGCATAACACGTTCGAGAAATCTCCTAAAAATAGGCTGACTGAGCTGGCATGCTCTCTCTTTCCTTCTTTTTTCCATTATCTCCCTTCCTGGCTAAAACATAGACGTAATGGCTGGAGCTCCAGCAGTCATCTTGTAACCACATCTTGCTTAGCATAGGGACAGAAGGATTGTGGCTTCCTGATAACCTTGGGGAGCCAACAGTCCTAGACTCCTCCCTCTTCCAGACTTCTTTTATATGAGAGAAAAATAGAGTGTTAATTTTTTTTTTTTATTTGAAATGGAGTCTCACTCTATCGCCCAGGCTGGATTGCAGTGGCACAATCTCAACTCACTGCAACCTCCACCTCCTGCGTTCAAGCAGTTCTCTTGCCTCAGCCTCTGGGTAGCTGGGATTACAGACTACAGGCGTGTGCTACCATGCCTGGGTAATTTTTGTATTTTTAGTAGAGACAAGGTTTCATCATGTTGGCCAGGTTGGTCTTGAAATCCTGACCTCAGGTGATCCACCCACCTCAGCCTCCCAAAGTGCTGGGGTTACAGGTGTGAGCCACTGCGCCCAGCCCACTCTTTTTCAGGTTTTATATTTAGCAACCTACCGAACTGCTAATACAGTAGACTAATAAAGTTCTACAATATTCCTCATGACAGGGACTTTGTTCCTAGAATATCTTTCCATTTAGATCCTGATCACCACTCACCTTCTATAGCTTCCTGCCCCCTCCATAGAAAAGCTCTCTCTTCTATGATAATCGCAATGGTAATAATAGTAGCAGTGGTAGTAGCAGTAACAGTAGTGGAACACTTACTGTGTATGTACGAGGCATTATTCTAAGCACCTTTCATACAATAACTCACAACGTTCTTTTTTTAAATTTTTTATTTATTTATTTTTTAGATGGAGTTTCGCTCTCATTGCGAAGCAGTTCTCCGGCCTCAGCCTCCTGAGTAGCTGGGATTACAGGCGTGCACCACCACGCCCTGCTAATTTTGTCTTTTTAGTAGAGACAGGGCTTCTCCATGTTGGTCAGGCTGGTCCCAAATTCCCAACCTCAGGTGATCCACCCGCCTCGTTCTCCCAAAGTGCTGGGATTACAGGCATGAACCACCGCGCCTGGCTTTTTTTTTTTTTTTTTTTTTTGGTTGGAGTCTCACTCTGTCACCCAGGCTGGAGTGCAATGGTGCGATCTTGGCTCACTGCAACCTCCACCTCCCAGGCTCAAGCAGTTCTCCTGCCTCAGCCTCCCAAGTAGCTGGGATTACAGGCACCCACTACCACACCTGGCTAATTTTTGTACTTTTATTAGAGACAGGATTTCACCATGTTGGCCAGGGTGATTTCGAACTCCTGACCTCAAATGATCGCCCATCTCAGCCTCTCAAAGTGCTGGGATTACAGGCGTGAGCCACTGCACCCGGCCAACATTCTTATAACAACCCCACAGGTTAGGTACCCACATTATCCCCATTTTACAGACGAGGCAACAGAGAATAACTCAGGCTAACTCCTCACTGCCCGCTCTCCTAAACCAACCAAAGATCAGAATTCTAGTTAGCACATTATGCTGATAAATGTAACCCCTTTTCATCTCCTATTTCTGCTAGATTGGCTTGGGGAAAATGGAAGGAGCTAGGAAGGATCACCTCTGAAACTAAAATGTCTCATCCAGATGGTTTCCTAAATAAGAGAGCAATTTTCATCCCAGGAGAGATTCTCCCACATTTCTTGGGCAACCAGCTGAAATCACAGACAACATTAAAGACGATCAGCTCTTCCTCACTTTGTTTTTAAAAAATGAGACGCCGAGCTGTTTCTCTTGATAAATAAAAAGGGATGCTTCCATGCCCTGCCAGCAGAGCTCGGAGGAAACAGGTGCCACTTTCCTCTTCTTGGGCCCTCTGCTGTGCGTCTTTGGTTACCTAATTCATTTCCATAGAGTCTCCCGTTCATGGGGCACCACACTGGGTGCAGTGGTACATCACAGCATCTGGACATAGGCTCTGGAGTCAAAGACCTGGCTGCCACTAGCTAGCGATGAGACCTTGGGCAAAACACTTTACCTTTCTGGGCCTCGGTTTCCTCATCTGCAAAGTGAGAGTAATGACTGCACCCACCCCATCAGCACAGAAGTCACTTTCAGTTGCCTGCCCAACTGCCATTGCACCTCCTCCTTAGTCCCAGGGATGGATTACTTTGAGCTAAACCATACCCAATATATTAGTCAAGGGGTGGGCATATCCTTCCAGGCAAACGAGGCATACGGAGGTCTTCACAGGGAGTCTCTCCTCATAAAGGAGAAGGCAAATCTCCCACTTTCCCTCCCTTTGTGATAGGGAGGCTCCAAGATGATCACCCAAGACCAACCTCAGGTTCGATTTCATAGAAGGACTCCCAGAACTTAGGAAAGCCGTCATATTCATGGTTATGGTTTATTACAGAGCCAGGGTACCAGATCAAAACCAGCAAAGGCTAAAGGCACAGAGAGCAGAGACCGAGAGAGGCCACACATGAGCTTCCAGTTGTCCTCTCCCAGTGGAATCTTACAAACGCCACTTAATTCTCCCAGCAACAATGTACACCAATACGGCAGAGGCATTGCCAACTAGGAAGAATTGCCCACACCTGGGTGTCCAGAATTCTTACTGGAGGCCTGTCACGTAGACATGGCTGAAGATTTCGATTCAGGAAGTCTGAGGGGATCTTGAGAATGTATTTAACAATAATCACAGGCCAGACGCAGTGGTTCACGCCTGTAATCTCAGCACTTTGGGAGGATGAGGCGAATCGCTTGAGGTCAGGAATTCAAAACCAGCCTGGCCAACATGGCGAAACCCAGCTCGTCACTAAAATTACAAAAATTAGCTGGGCTTGGTGGCATGAGCCTGTAGTCCCAGCTACTTGAGAAACTGAGGCAGGAGAATTGCTTGAACTTGGGAGGTGGAGGTTGCGGTGAACCCAGATTATGCCACTACACTCCAGCCTCGGAAACAGAATGAGTCTCTGTCTCAAAAAAAAAAAAAAAGAAAAGAAAAGAAAGAAACAAACAAAATCATAAACACAAACATTTGTAAAGCACTTTCTTTGTGCCAGGCATGGTTTTAAGCACTCTGCATCTATAAACTCATTTAATCCTCACAACTACCCTATGAGGTCTAGATTATGATTTTCCCACTTTACAGGTGAGGAAACTGAGGCCCGTCTCTGTAACAAGAGGGAAATCTAATGTCATGAAGCATCAATCTTTCAGGAATTGCAGCTTGTTCGTTTGGCTCACAGGGACCAACATTTAAAAATCCAAAGCATTCATGCAAGAGAAAATGGGTCACAGGGGTGAGCGGCAGGACGCTGCGGCCACACTGAGCAGGTTTCAGTCTAGGGTGATGAACAGCCTTGGCTTTCCTGGACGAAAGGGTTTCCCGGACCTTACACTGCAAAAACTAGGGACAGTCCCAGGAAAATCAAGACAGTTGGTCACCCTATATCCCAGTTACCAATGACTAGTATAATTTTAGCATGTTTGTTTGTTTGTTCATCTCGTCATCCCAGCTGGAATGCAGTGTCATGATCTCGGCTCACTACTAACCTCCACCTCCCAAGTTCAAGTGATTCTCCTTGATCAGGCTGGTCTTGAACTCCTGACCTCAAGTGATACTCCCGACTCGGCCTCCCAAAGTGCTGAGATTACAGACATGAGCCACCACGCCTGGCCCAGCACATGTTCTGTGACATATTTGTACCTCAGTTTTCCCATCTGTAGGATGGGAGTAATAACAGTATCTACACCATAATGTTTTGTCAATATTTACTATCGTAAGGTGTTTTGGAACTGCCTGAGTGTTTGGCATTAATAGGATTATGAAAACTCGGATTTCCAGATTTACTTTCCTTGAAAGATTAGAAGATCTGGCAACAAAAAGGCTTACATTCTTATTTACCTAACTTATTTAGCAAATGTTACATATAATGCCTTTTTTTTCTTTGAAACAGGGTCTTACTCTGTCACCCAGGCTGGCATGTGGTGGCGTGATCACAGCTCACTGCAGCCGGAAACTTCAGGCTCAGATTATCCTCCCACCTCAGCCTCTCAAGTAGCTGGGACCACAGGTGCACGCCACCATGCCTGACTAATTTTTTTTTTTTTTAAGTAGAGACAGGGTCTCCCTAGGTTACCATGCTGGTTTCAAACTGCTGAGCTCATGTGATCCTCCTGCCTCAGCCTCCCAAAGTGCTGGGATTACAGGAGTGAGTCACTGTGCCTGGCATATAATGCTTTTTACTATGCACCACACACTGTACTAAGCATTTGTAAAACATTCATTTACTCAGCCCTCAGAACAACTCTGTGAGATGGGTTCTTTTTTTTTTTCTTTGGAGAGGGAGTCTCACTCTGTCACCCAGGCTGGAGTGCAGTGGTGTGATCTTGGCTCACTACAATCTTCGTCTCCTGAGCTCATGTGATCCTCCCGCCTCAGCCTCCCAAGTAGCTGGGATTACAGATGTGCACCACCACATCTGGCTAATTTTTTTGTATTTTAAATAGAGACGGGGTTTCACCATGCTGGCCAGGCTGGTCTCAAACTTCTGACCTCAGGTGATCCCCCCGCCTCAGCCTCCCAAAATGCTGGGATTACAGGCATGAGCCACCCCACCTGGCCAAGGTGGGTTCTATTACTATATAGTTTTACAGAAAACTGAGGCACAAGGAGGGGAAGTGACTTGTCCAATGCCACATGATGACTAAAGGGCAAAGCAGGACCTGAACCCCAATTGTCTGGCTCTAGGCAGTGACTATCAGCTAGCACTGGGTCTTAATTACCCCCTCGATGAGGGCATGGCCTCCCCACTTGGCCCCAGCTCCCACCCCAATTTCCTATTTCCATTCCTCCCAGGCCCTTTGAGCTCTGTGTTTTCTGCCTTCACATCCCAGGGACTCAAGCACAATGACAGCCTTGCTGAAAGGTCCCCAGAGCACACACCTCAGGTCACACTGGCCCCAGGGCTGGGAATTTAGCCTGAGGTCTAAGTCCAACTTTCATTTTCTTGGTCCCAGACTTTCTCAAAAAGCCATCCTCTCCTCAGACAGAATTAGATTAATCCCCTTATTCAGTAGGTCAGGATCAGGCAGACAGTCGGGTCACCTGCTTCAGCTCGGCCACACCCGATTACCCTCTGTGACCTCAAAATTCACTCATGGGCACCTGCCCCTGACACGTTTGCTGATTAATAACAGCAGGGAGTTTGGGGACAGTGTGTTTTTCACCTTCTGGGAGCATTGGTGGCTTGAATACAGAGGCCACCTGAGGAAGCGCTGTAAACACCGATGGCCTCAGCCCTTGGCCCCCCTCCCCCCAGCCACCCACCCGGCCCAGAATCTGTCCCCTTTTAAAGTTCCACCAAATTCCATACGATTTACTGTCCCAGGAAATAAAAGCTGATCAAGTAAATGGTCATCAAACTAAAAAAACTTGAGAGCTGCCAGTGTGTTCTGAACTAATTCTGCTCGGGCTGGGTGTGGTGGCTCACGCCTGTAATCCCAGCACTTTGGGAGGTTGAGGCAGGTGGATCACTTAAGGTCAGAAGTTCGAGACTAGCCTGACCAACGGTGAAACCCCATCTCTACTAAAAATACAAAAATTGGCCAGGCACTGTGGCTCACACCTGTAATCCCAGCACTTTGGTAGGTTGAGGCAGGTGGATCGCTTGAAGTCAGGAGTTCAAGACCAGTCCTGTCTCTACTAAAAATACAACAATGTGCTGTGTGTGGTGGCATGCTCCTGTAATCCCAGATATCTGGGAGACTGAGGCAGGAGAATTGCTTGAACCCGGGAGGTGGAGGTTGCAGTGAGCAGAGACCACACCACTGCACTCCAGCCTAAATGACAGAGCAAGACTCCATCTCAAAAAACAAAACAAAACAAAAATTAGCCAGGTGTGGTGGCAAGCACCTGTAGTCCCAGGTACTCGGGAGGCTGAGGCGGAAGAATTGCCTGAACCAGGGAGGTGGAGGTTGCAGTGAGCAGAGATAGCGCCATTGCACTCCAGCCTGAGCGACAGAGTAAGACTCTGTCTCAGAACAGAAAAAATAAAGAAAAGAAGGCCGGGCACGGTGACTCATGCCTATAATCCCAGCACTTTGGGAGGCTGAGATGGGCGGATCACAAGGTCAGGAGTTTGAGACCAGGCTGACCAACATGGATCCTGTCTCTACTAAAAATACAAAAAGTTAGCCGGGCTTGGTGGTGCACGCCTGTAATCCCAGCTACTCAGGGGACTGAGACAGGAGAATAAAAGAAAGGGAAGGGAAGGAGAGGAGAGGGAAGGGGAGAGGAGGGGAGGGACAGGACATAGCCCTGTTCAGGGCTGTGTAAGGACCCGCTCCTGGCTTTTCCTGCCTTCTTCTTGTAAGAGCACCCCAATTTCCCTGTGGAGTCATCCCATCTCCTGGCGTTCAGTCCATGAGGCTGTGGAGGCTTCCCGGTGCTGTCAGATGCAGGTAGCTGGTTCCTCTATTGAGAGCTCCAGTCGAGGAGCTCCTCTTTGATGGGCTTCCACTCTCAGACTCCAGAACAATCCTTCCCCTGCAGTTGCCTGTCCCAGGCACCTCCCCATCCCTGCTGGCTCTTCCCATCCTGCCCACACACTCACTCCACATAACTGTCTCCAAGGGACCCTAACTGATACCTCTGGAGACCCAGCAGTCCTTTTGAGAACTGAGCACACCTCCCCCACCCCTCACATTGTTTGCTCGGCTCCCTTTACCTCTCTGCCTCTGGCCCAAGGACCCCTGGGCTTTTCCCGTTCATTGAAAATGCTCTGGGGCTCAGTGCAGTGGCACATTGTTTGCTCGGCTCCCTTTACCTCTCTGCCTCTGGCCCAAGGACCCCTGGGCTTTTCCCTTTCATTGAAAATGCTCTGGGGCTCAGTGCAGTGGCTCATGCCTGTAATCCCAATACTTTGGGAGGCGGATCACTTGAGGTCAGAAGTTCAAGACCAGCCTGGCCAACATGGTGACATACCATCTCTACTAAAAATACAAAAATTAAGGCCAGGCACAGTGGTTCACACCTGTAATCCCACCACTTTGGGAGGCCAAGGCGGTGGATCACGAGGTCAAGAGATGGAGACCATCCTGGCAACATGGTAAAACCCCATTTCTACTAAAAATACAGAAATACACTGGGCATGGTGGCATGCGCCTGTAGTCCCAACTACTCGGGAGGCTGAGGCAGGAGAATCACTTGAACCCAGGAGGTGGAGGTTGCAGTGAGCCGAGACTATGCCATTGCACTCCAGCCTGGCAGCAGAGTGAGACTCCATCTCAAAAAAAGAAATACAAAAATTAGCCGAGCATGGTGGCGTGCACCTGTAATCCCAGCTACTCAGGAGGCTGAGGCAGGAGAATCGCTTGAACCTGGGAGGCAGAGGTTGCAGTGAGCCGAGACAGTGCTACTACAGTCCAGCCTGGACAACAGAGTGAGACTTCATCTTAAAAATAAAAAATAAAATGAAAATGTAAAAAAATGCTCTGGGAGAGGAGAGATGTCACCCCTCTCTCTTAGCGTTTCCCCTCCCACATTTAGCTTCAAGTGGGGGCAATCTCCCAGCAAGCCTCCTCCTTGCTGTTCTGCTTTTTATGCCCAGCCCTCCCTGCCCGAGTGCCCACCGCACTGAAGGGAATGTGATTGAGATTTCTGCAGGCGTGAGCTCCTTCGCTGCATACCCCTGCGGGAAAAGCCATGTGGGGGAGTTTACACAGCTGAAGCAGTCCCCCGACATTCACGCAGTCACCGATGCTCAACTGTTGCAGATTTGGTAAATTGGTAGTGGCCAGGAGGGCATATTATAGGCTTGGGAGGTGGAGGCAGACAGACCTGATCTCAAATCCCACCTCTGCGATGCACCTTGGGCAACGGGTTTAACCTCTCTGGGCCTCTGCTTCAAGATCCAGGCTGCAAAGTTGCACAATTCCAGGAAACACCATTCACGTTGGTGCACCAGGGGGCGCCACTCATACAGACTATATGGCGAACGTCATCCAGTGGTGGGGGGGTGTCCTGCAAGGTAGTGGCACCGATGACAATACTGCTGCCCTCAGAATATGGTAATCAGGGCTCCATATGTCAAGAGTCGGCACTCGGCAATCATCCCAATAACCTCCTCATTTTACAAAAGAGGAAACAGGTTCAGAGAGGTTACATGATATGTCCCAGGTCACACATCAAATAAATGACTGAGGCAGAATTTAAATTCAAAATTTCTTTCAAGCTGGGCAAGGATGGCTCACGTCTGTAATCCCAGCACTTTGGGATGCCGAGGTGGGAGGATAGTTTGAGCCCAGGAGTTCAAGACTAGCCTGGACAACATAGTGAGACCTCCTCTCTACAAAAAGATTAAAAATTAGCTGAGTGTGGTGGCACACATTTGTGGTCCCAGCTCTTCAGGAGGCTGAGGTAGGAGAATCACTTGAGCCCAGGAAATCGATGCTGAAGGGAGCCATGATCACTGCCACTGCACTCCAGCCTGGGTGACAGAGTAAGACCCTGTCTCAAAAAAAAAAAAAAAAAAAAACAGGCCAGACGTGGTATCTCACGCCCATAATCCCAGCATTTTGGGAGGCCAAGGTGGGCAGATCACTTGAGGTCAGGAGTTCAAGACCAACCTGACCAGTATGGTGAAACCCCGTCTCTACTAAAATTACAAAAATTAGCTGGGCATGGTGGTGCGTGCCTGTAATCCCAGCTACTCGAGAGGCTGAGGCAGAAGAATTGCTTGAACCTGGAAGGCTTGGAGGTTGCAGTGAGCCAAGATCGCACCACTGCACTCCAGCCTGGGTGACAGAGCAAGACTTCCTCTCAAAAAAAAAAAAAGGAAAAGGAAAATACAAAAATTAGCCCGACATAGTGGCACATACCTGTAATCCCAGCTACTCAGGAGGCTGAGACAGGAGAATCACGTGAACCCAGGGCATGGAAGCTACTGTGAGCTGGGATTGCACTACTGCACTCCAGCCTGGGCAGCAGAGTGAGACTCTGCCTCAAAAAAAAGAAAAAGAAATAGAAACAAATCAACCAAAATTTTATTTAATCCAGGGCCTGTGCACTCTCCAGCCTGCTGTTCTGTCTCCAGAGATCTCCAGTTTGGGTGGATGCAACACTACACACATCTTCAGAGCCACAGTCCACCCCTTCCCCCTCAGGGCACCTCTGCCACCACCGAAGAGTTTTCCCTGAACTTTAACTTGTTGTCTCTCCCTCCTTCTTTTCCCTCAGGTATTTCCAATTCCAGGCATGGCAAATATTTAGTTCCCCATGGCTGATCCCACGGCAGACATTACTAATCAGTCCCGGCTCTCTTTCCACATAGATCCAGGATGCAACCCACCAGGCAGCCATTACTAAGTGATCCAGGTTATCTGTCAAGACAAACCATGTGTTCTGGTAGAGTCTTTATCAGCACTTCCCACTCCCTGCCCCCAAAGAGTCATAGGTCTTCATGCATTAAAGAAGTGTTTGTGAATGGACACATTGGGCTTTCCTTCTTCCTAGCTCTGTGACTTTAACCAAGTCCTCTCATCTTTCTGATGTCAAACAGAAATGGAAGTTTAGAAAAAGGAAGGGACTTGCCTAAGGTCACAATTAGCAAGAGAGAGAACACAATTATGTCCAACAGAGACAAGAAGGGCTGTTGAAGGTGTGGGTCTGTGTAGAACTCTCAGCGCACTGCCTGGCACATGGTATGTACTCAGCAACACCAGGCTTCTTTTGTATAAAACAGGATTGGTTCCGTGCTCTGGCCCCAACCTTTCATAAAACTGTACTCTAGTGGGAATCTTTTCTTGGTATGACAACATAGAAGGCCCCAGAAAGCCCATTGGCTCAGAGATTTGTGAGAATGTGCACTTAGGAATACTGGCACAGAGTAACCAAGTACTTTCTAGAACTCTGGGCTAGATTCAGGAGCTGTGAGATCAGATTTTCAAGATCCTCGTTTTCCCAGTTGAGAAGCAGAAATTGGAATGACCATCCCAAAGGCCCCTCTCACATTCAAAGCCACCTTCTCCTGGCTCCCTCCCTGTGGCGCAAAGCAAGCTGGTGGGTGGCATGTTCTATTATTAAGAGTTTCCCAGGCTGTCGTATAACCCTGGTGCCACACAGCAGGAGGGAAGGCAGGACCCAGGAGGCTGGGCTCTCAGCTCTGAGAAAGATGACAACTTCCTTCAAAACCTGGCTGGCTACAGACGTGATCAGCTGATAGGCTACCATACCTAGTTCCCTTCCATTCTCTTTCCTCCCTCCCTGTCTCCCTCCCTGTCTCCCTCCATCCCTCCCTCCCTCCCTTACTCCCTTCCTCCCCCCTTCCTTCCTTCCTCTCTTTCTCCTTCCCTTCCTCCCTCCCTCCCTTCCTCCCTCCCTCCCTTCCTCCCTCCCTCCCTTCCTCCCTTCCTTCCTCCCTTCCTCTCTTCCTCCTCCCTTCCTTCTTCCTCCCGTCCTTCCTTCCTCCCTCCCTTCCTCCTTCCTCCCTCCCTTCCTCCTCCCTTCCTCCCTTCCTCCCTCCCTTCCTCCCTTCCTTCTTTCCTCCCTTCCTCCATTCCTCCCTCCCTTCCTCCCTTCCTCCTTCCCTTCCTCCTTCCCTTCCTTCTTTCCTCCCTTCCTCCCTTCCTCTCTTCCTTCTTCCCCTCCTCCCTCCCTTCCTTCCTCCCTCCCTTCCTTCCTCCCTCTCTTCCTTCCTCCCTCCCTTCCTTCCTTCCTCCCTTCCTTCCTTCTTTCCTCCCTTCCTACCTTCCTCCCTTCCTTCTTCCCTTCCTCCCTCCCTTCTTCCCTTCTTCCTTCCCTTCCTTCCTTCCTCCCTCCCTCCCTTCCTCCCTCCCTCCCTTCCTCCCTTCCTTCCTTCCTCCCTTCCTCCCTCCCTTCCTCCCTTCCTTCCTTCCTTCTTCCCTTCCTCCCTCCCTTCTTCCCTTCC
>CAUYQU010062325.1:0-16462 GCA_963574635.1 Cheracebus regulus | reverse complement strand
TCTAGCCTGGGCAATAAAACAAGAATCCCATTCTCTCTCCCTCTTTCTCTTCCTCTTTCTTTCTTTCTTTCATTCTTTTTTTCTTTCTTTTGCTGTTTCTTTCTTTCTCCTTTTCTCTTTTTCTAAAATCTCTTCCTCTTTCTCTCTTTCATTTTTTTCTTTCTTTTGCAGTTTCTTTCTTTCTCCTTTTCTCTCTTTTTCTAAAATCTCTTCCTCTTCCTTTCTCTCTTTCATTCTAAAAAAAAAAAAAGTTTAGCTGGGTTGGTGGTGTGCACCTGTAGTCTCAGCTACTTAGGAGGCTGAGGCAGGAGGATCGCTTGAACCTGGGAGGTCGAGGCTGCAGTGAGCAAAGATTGCACCACTGCACTCCAGCCTGGGAGACAGAGTGAGACCCTGTCACAAAAAAACAACCAAAGATAAAATACTACAAAACAAGTTGCATGAAAATGAAAGTCACTAAACCAAGAGTAAAAAAAGGTGGGAGGAAAAGTAATAAAAGAGGATGGCAAGAAGGATCAATTTTGTCAGAAAAAACGAATGACAACAGCTAACATTTATTGAGTGTATGCTTCGTGTCAGGCTCTGCTAAGTGCTGTCTTTATAATCTTTTTTTTTTTCTTTTTTTCTTTTTGAGATGGAGTCCCACTCTGTGGCCTAGGCTGGAGTGCAGTGGTGTGATCTCTGCTCACCGCAGCCTCCAAATCTTGGATTCAAGTGATTCTCCTGCCTCAGCCTCCTGAGTAGCTGGGACTACAGGTACCCGCCACCACACCCAGCTAATTTTTGTATTTTTAGTAGAGATAAGGTTTCACCATGTTGGCCAAGCTGGTCTCGAACTCCTGGCCTCAGCTGTTCCACCCACCTCGGACTCCCAAATCCTGAGATTACAGGCATGAGCCACCGCACCCAGCCAGTGCTTTCTTTATAATTGACTCTTCACAGCAATACTGTGAGGTAGGTGGTGTGGTAATGTTATTAGCCCCATACGCACAGAGCTAATTAGCAGCAGAAGAGTATAGATTCAGATCCAGGCCTCACTCCAAAACCTGAGCTCTCGGCACCCTGGTAGCCAATGCAAAGATGGAAACATCAGCTCTAGAACGTCCCTACCACAGAGGCTGGCAAGACAGATGATGCCCAGCAAGTTATTTCCCTGTCCATTCTCACATTAACTTAAAGAGAGAAACTTTTTCTTGATCTTGAGCTTCACAAGATTTGACCCTGTGGCTTTGTACAAGAAACACTAATATGACATAGTGGGTAATGTCCCCCAGATCAATGTTACCAGAAATGAAGCAGCATGCCACATCATGTGAAAACAGAGGGCATAATGTTAGGGTCTTAATTTATTAAGTGCAGTTCAGTCGGGATCCAGGAGCTCGGACAGTAGATAGCAAGCTTTCACTTTATCTTTTATTTACTGATTTTTTGAATACGGAGTCTCACTCTGTCACCCAGGCTGGAGTTTAGTGGTGTGATCTTGGATCACTGCAACCTCCAGCAATTCTCCTGCCTTAGGCTCCTGAGCAGCTGGGATTACAGCCATGCGCCACCACACCTGGCTAATTTTTGTTTAGTAGAGATGGGGATTCACCATGTTGGTCAGGCTGGTCTCGAACTCCTGACCTTGCAATCTGCCCACCTCGGCCTCCCGAAGTGCTGGATTACAGACGTCAGCCTCCGCGCCCGGTCCTCACTTTACCTTTTAGTCTCTTGCCTGGAAATGATCTATGACAGACTTCTGCTGCCCTCTGATGGCCAAAGCATGAAGCACCCAGCAAATAATTCCAGTCATGTGGAGGCCTCCTCTTTGCTTATATGGCTGAATCTGTAGAAAGCTGGGCTTCTGCACACAATCCCTTGACGAGAAGGCTTAACTTGTATACATAAAGGAAGACATCTCTCCCAACTCAAGAGCAACTCACTGAGAGGACACACTCTGGGACTCCTGCCTTCCTCACCCCATGTATGCCACTTACCAACATCATGCCCAGAGGGAGCAGTGGAGGCTGCGGGGGCCCACGGTCCTGCTGGAGTCAAAGGCACACATAGAGTCTGAGATTTCTACAACCAAATGGTCAAGGAATGGGGTGGAGAAGCAGGGAGCTGCGTGGTTCTGATCAAAGAACAGGTGTTTCTCAGCCCATACTGGAGGACTGGCAGACAGAGCCCCAGACATTCCTGCCCACAATGAGGAATCTGAGGAGCAGGGCGGGGAAGGAGGGTGGTTTTTCAACCTGGTCAGAGGCTAATTTCGGGGTACAAGGTGAGGGAGTAGGATCAAGGTCCACTGAGACCTGCTCCCAGGTCATTTCAACCCAGGACTATGCTGAAATGGACTTAAACCCTCAGGAAGGAAAGGTCCTAACAGCTTCTCTAGTTCAGGGTACAACAGTAGAGAAAGCTGCCCAGAAAGACCTGGGGATGGGGGAGAGGCCTGGGAATTTGGCCCCAGCTCAGCCTTTGACCTCCAGCTTTCAAATTTAACCCTTTGAGACTCTCTCTTCCTTCTCTCTCTCTTCGAATTTACCCTTCAGCACTCTCTCACTTTCCTCTCTCCTCTCTCTCTCCCCCCTCTTCTCTTCTCTTCTCTGTCTCTCTCTCTCTCTGTCTCTCAACATTGCTATCTGTAAGCAGGTCAGCAGGGTGGGCCTCCAGATGAGAAGGAAAGGCCTGCAAGGGGCAGCTCTCCCATTGCTCAGCCTGAGCTGTGCCTGGGGCTCACACGTGTCTCTCCAGTCTCACTTCTACCCTGACAGAACATCATTCTGCAATATTTTAGGGTTCCCAGATTTGTTTTTCATTGAAAGCTCTACCACAGTATTTTTTTTTTCTTTTTTTGGGGGGGTGGGGTGGGGAGACAGAGTTTTGCTCTTGTCACTCAGGCTAGAGTGTGCAATAGCAGGATCTTGACTCACTGCAACTCCACCTCCCAGGTTCAAGCAATCCTCCTGCCTCAGCCTCCCAAGTAGCTGGGATTACAAGCACACACCACCACGCCTGGATAATTTTTGTATTTTTAGTAGAGACAGGGTTTCACCAGGTTGGCCAGGCTGGTCTCAAACTCCTGACCTCAAGTGATCCTCCTGCCTCAGTCTCCCAAAGTGCTGGGATTACAGGCCTGAGCCACTGTGCCCGGCCACTGCTTAGTTTGTGTGCCTTCTCCCCCTTGTTTTCATACTGGCATGCAAAATTCTGGTTTTTACCTGGTTCAGAACATTCATCTGAGTAGACGCATGTCAATGTTGCCTGGTCTGAAAAAGAGTGGCTGGCATGAGCCTCGCAGTGGCCATCCCAGGGACACCCATGGCTCCAGGATCATGTTGCAGGGAACCGGGAAGGGCCAGTGTCTGTGTGACGGACTGCTCAACATTTTGGCAGATCCCTCTTCCACTGTTTTATCATTTTGTTGTTTATTTAAAAACTCAATACATGCACATAGTTTTAAAAAACTCAGTATGTTATCACACCACCACACCCAGCTAATTTGTGTATTTTTAGTAGAGACTGGGTTTCTACTACTTGGTACAGCTACTCAGAAGGCTGAGGCACAAGAATTGCTTGAACCTGGGAGGTGGAGGTTGCAGTGAGCCGAGATCATGCCACTGCACTCCAGCCTGGGCAACAGAGCGAGACTATGTCTCAAAAAAAAAAAAAGAAGAAACTATCCACTCACCCCTGTTCCACCCTCAACCAACATTCTCCCATAAAGAAAGAAGCTCAGCAGTTCTAAAAAAGGCGACTTCCACCCCTACCAGGGCTTGAGAAAGACATCTACAGCAGGTCACTCTCAGTTTAATTTCCACCCATCTCTCCCTTAGCCACACCCAACCAACACCCATTTTCAGTGTTCTCAGAAAGAAGAGATTACCCATCTGTCCTAAATATGTAAATCATGTAATCCCACAGGCATGCTCATACCCTCTAGCTCTCCTGTATCATCTGAGCCCTCAAACAGCACAGACAAGAGGTAAGCACCAGCCTTTATTGGGAAAGAGAAGCACACACCCAATGCCCAATCCAGGGCTGTTTCCCATGCTCTGGGCAGCGGCAGGAGGAGAAGCAGAGCAGACAGGGCCATGAGTGCCCCTGGAAATGTCACAAGCCCCAGGATGTCACCCTCTCTTAACTGCCAGGAATGGCCTCCAGAGTTACCAAAGAAGCTCCAGACAAATCAGCACAGCTAGGGCACCGGGATCTCTGCAAGTAGAAGAAATATCAAGTCACAGCTGTGCCTTCCTGGCTTCAGTTACCCAACATGTTTCCCCTCCACCCTAGGAAAGCTTGGCCTAGATTGTTCTCAGAAGTCTTAAATGGCTCCTTGCTTCCCAGACAATCCAATCCCAACTAGCACTGCAGGCTCTTATATCTCCTGTTAAAAATAAAAATAAAAAATAAAATAAACTAGGCCGGGCACGGTGGCTAACGCCTATAATCCTAGCACTTTGGGAGGCCGAGGTGGGTGGATCGCCTGAGCTCAGGAGTTCAAGACCAGCCTGGCCATCATGGTGAAATCCCATCTTTATAAAAAAAAAAAAAAAAAAAAAAAAAAAAACAAGATATATGGCCAGGCGCACTGGCTCACACCTGTAATCCTAGCACTTTGGGAAGCCGAGGTGGCAGATCACCTGAAGTCAGAAGTTCAAGACCAGCCTGGCCAACATAGTGAAACTCCGTCTCTAATAAAAATACAAAAGTAAGCCAGGCATGGTGGCAGGCACCTGTAATCCCAGCTACTCATGGGCCTGAGGCAGAAGAATCACTTGAACCCAGGAGGCAGAGGTTGCAGTGAGCTGAGATAGTGCCATTGCACTCCAGGCCTGGGTGACAAAAGCAAAACTCCATGTCAAAAAAAAAAAAACCTGAAGATATGTCTGTGCCTTTACCCACCCTGCCCCCACTTCTCCCAAACATATCACACACATTCCCACTGTGTTCCTTTGCCAGCAGTCACCAGATTACCTGTCTGGCATGTTCCTGTGCTATCCTCACTTTGTAACATCTGCCTAGCCTTAAGGACCTCGATCAAATCCCCCCTCTCCCATAAAGATCTTACCAGGGAGCCACACCTGGGAACAGGTGTCAGCCTGTACTGTTTATATGAGGGTTCTCATCTGTGACATAGGTTCTTTCTCTCCAGCTAGACTTTTCCTGGCCTTCAGAAATCTACTTCCCAGCACCTAGGCCAGTGCTTTGCACACAACAGTTGTCTATTATTGCTGATGACAATGGACAGTACTCACTTAATTCAGAATCAGACCTCACAGTCCAGTTGGGGTTCATGGTCGGTTTTGGGGGCAGGACTGGTGGAGTGCAGAAGCGGCCACAGCCTGACTTGCAACACTTTTCTCCAGCTTGACAGTTCTCATCCATCACACAGCCGACAATGCACAGGCCCACCAGAACTTTCGGACAATCACCATCACGCCCTGTGGGAACAGGCACAGGTAAAGGGACAGGACATCAGCTCTGCCATCTCCATGTTCCCATCTAAAACTTAGACACAGAGGCTCCAGGTCATTCAGCCCCTGACCCTAACTAGACCCAACTCAACTGGCTGGGAAACCATGGAGCTGAGGATCTGAGAATCTTCAGGAACCCAAGAGACCTCTGAGCCCACAGTTTTCAAATGGTGCCACAAAGGGCGTTCCCAAGAGGTAACTTGGAGATTGACACCTCTGCAGGTTTGAGGTGGGGGTGGGTGGAAGTATGTCAGGGGCAAGGCTCCCAGACCACCACCCTCTTCCCCTCTGCTTGGGATTCATAGTGTCACTTCCTCACGGTGGCCTCCTCTGGCACCCTAGACAAGGTTTGATGTCCCCGCTTTGTGCTCCTGTAGCACCCTGTATGCTTCCTCTCATCGAACTTTATGGTAATTCCTTAATTCCCTTTATGGTAATTCCTTATTTAAAAGGAACATGTCTATCTTCCCTGATGGGCTATAAGCTACATAAGAACAAGAGTCTGTCCCTAGCCTTGAGCATTGCCCAGGAATCTAAAGGGACTAAGAGAGCACCAGGGTCAGTGATTCTTTAATGGAGAACACAGTGCCTGGTACTCAAAAGTATTTGTTTTTTTAAAAATGTTGAAGAAACAAAGGAATTGGAACAGGAATGCTTTTATCTGTTTATATATATGTTTCCAACTAAGATTTCATTTGGGATAGGGGAGAAGCTTTTTGTTAAAAATTAGATCTGAAAATCAGTGATCTTGGGAAACTCCCTCATTTTACAGATAAAGAAAAGGGCTAGAAAAGAGGGGTTTGCAAGGCTGAGTGTGGTGGCTCATGCCTGTAATCCCAGCACTTTGAGAGGCCAAGGCGGGCAGATCACCTGAAGTTGGGAGTTCGAGACCAAGCTGACCAGCATGGGGAAACCCCACCTCTACTAAAGATACAAAATTAGCTGGGCTTGGTGGTACATGCTTGTAATCCCAGCTACTGGGGAGGCTGAGGCAGGAGAATCATTTGAACCTGGGAGGCAGAGGTTGCAGTGAGCCAAGATCGTGCCATTGCACTCCAGCCTGGGCAACAAGAGTGAAACTCTGTCTCAAACAACAACAAAAAAAAGAGTTTGCTTACCCAAGGTCACAGAACAAAACGAGCAAAACCTCAGTAGAATCAAGACCATACGCCACACTGCCTGTCTTCTAGCCCAAGTAGTTCCTACTGCCCCACAGTGCCTTCCCCTAGTTCTTTTAATGCCCACAGAGCCCCCATGGCCCCAGAAGGAGAGATTGCTTTGTGCTGAGGGACTAGAGGGAGAGGAAGAATGAGAATCCCAGCTCCTCCCAGGAAGGGAAAGAGAAGCACTCTTCTCAGGAAATACTCAAGGATTTCCTCCCAAAAGAGCCAACATACCTCCCTCAACATCTCCGAGGCAGGTGTGGCCACAGCCGGTACTGCAGCATTTATGCCCCTGGGGACAGGATGCATCCCCATCACACAGCTCCTCACATGGAAGGGGGTTGGCAGGACATTCACCAACAAACTCTGCTACAGAATCAAAGCATTGGAGCCCAGAGGTGCTCAAGGCCATGGTATGAAACACATTTTTCACTGTGTCCCCTATGTGTATGTTTATATATAGTTGTATATTTATATACATACATCATTACAGACATAATGTACATATTTATGTGTATCATATATCTATAATACATTCTGAATTTTTTTTATTATACTTTAAGTTCTGGGGTACATGTGCAGAACGTGCAGGTTTGTTACATAGGTACACATGTGCTATGGTAGTTTGCTGCATCCATCCCCCTGTCAGCATTCTGAATTTTTTAAGACATAGTCTCACTGTGTTGCCCAGGCTAAAGTGCAGTGGCACAATCATAGCTCATTGCAGCCTCAAACTGCTATACTCAAGGGATCCTCCCACCACAGCCTCCTGAATGGCTAGAACTCCAGGCACATGCCACCATGCCTGGCTAATTTTATTTATTTTGTAGAGACAGGGTCTCACTGTATTGCCCAGGCTAAAGTGCAATGGCATAGTCATAGTTCATTGCAGCCTGAAACTCCAGGGCTCAAGGTATCCTCCTGCCTCAGCCTCCTGAGTGGCTAGGACTGCAGGCATATGCCACCATGCACAGCTAATTTTGTCTATTTCGTAGAGATGGAGTCTCACTATGATCTCAGGCTGATCTCTAACTCCTGGTTCAAGTGATCCTCCCATCTGAGCTTCCCAAAGTGCCAGGATTATCAGCGTGAGCCACCATACCAAGCCCACCCTGATATTTTATATTCTATTTCTTATTTTCCCTAATTACTAAATTGCTTCCAGGACTCACACTTTGCAAAACACCATCCAGGCCTAGCCCACTGTGGCAAACGTTCTCCCTGAATTCTCCCTGTGACAGACATCTACACTGGTGGCCTCCGGTGAACTTTATCTCCTGGGATTCATGCCCTTCCATGCCTATTCTGGGCTTGACCATATGATTTATTTTGACCAACGGGACATTAGCAAATGTGATGTAAGCAGAGGCTTGATAAGCACCTGGATACTGTGGCTTGTCCACTCGGAATCCTTCCTCTTGGAAACCAGCTGCCATGTTATAAAGCAGCCTGAATTACGCTATGGGATGATGAGACGCCCCATGGCGACAGAACCTAGAAGAGAGGTCATCCTGGACACTGTGGCTTCAGTTGAGCTCCCTGCTGAGCTCCCTGAATGTAGCTAAATGACTGACCACAGCTACATCATGTGGGTACATGAACCGCCCAGCCAAGCCCAGGCAACATACACAACTGTGAGAAAGAATAACTATATTGCTTTAAGCAATGAAGTTTGGGAATGGTTTGTCATGCAGCAATAGATACCTGATACCAAGTTTATTATGAGAGGCAACAGGTCCTGCTAAAATGATTTGCTTCCCTATATTCTTTTGCAACTAGGGGTGACCACAAACAAGGACATAAACTGGGAAAACTCTGTATTCCTGACACGAGGAATACCCCTTTCGAACCGCTCCCTCACTTCTTTCTTCTTCCCATCCAAAGACAGACATTACATGGAGAGGCAGAGCAGCCTTCTTTCAATGAGGAGGCAACTTAGCACAATGAAATAGTCAAGAACTGCAAAGGAGTGTTGTATGAGAGGAGAGAAGTTAGCACTCCCCTCTGCAAGGATGGAAGAGGCCCTTGGGCCTGACGACACACACACGGTTAAAGCACTGCCACCTACTTTGTGGCATCTAACCATCATTTTTTTTAAATAAACAAATAGTAAAATTAAAATTACAAAAAAAAAAAATTAGGAGAAGGAGGGAAATAGTTTCATCCTTAGCATCACAGAGCCACCATCCCAGCCTTAGGACTTCTTGTTATACGAGAAAAACAAACCCCTACACGATCAATTTTCTGTTGTGTGCAGCCAAACACATTCCCTATGAAGATGATCAAACTCAGAGAAGGCTTCTGCCCGGAACTACGGAGTGAGTCAGCAGGAGGGCAGGACAACACTCAGCCTCTTGATGTGCAGTAAAGTACTTTTTCTATTACACTATCCTTAAAACATGCAGGCAACGGGCCAGGGCCCCAGGCACAGGCACACCCAAAGAAGGCCACATCCAAACCAAACCAATTCACCGTGACTCATTCGTCTTAGTGTTTATTTCAAGTTTCTTAAGAGAAAGGTGACAGGCAATTAAAGATTTCACAGGAAACCAAAGCAAGACTGGCCCGGTGCCTGTGAGTAGGAACAGGTAAGTATGATTGCGTACAGCTGGCTCCGGGAAGTCTGCTGTGATGGAAAAAGCAAGTATTGGACTCCAAGGAGAATACACGCAGCTAAACCACCAAGCCATCAGAACCCTGTATCCTGGGATTTTCCTCAACAGCCCCTATTTCAAATATCCTGTGCTATTGTGAGATTACATCAAAACTATGTGTCCTGATTTTTGACTCAGAAGATGTGGTCACTGTAACCACCAAATCCATCTCCCTGCACCTCCCCACCTGCTTGACAAACACTGAAATCCATTTAACAAGGAACAAAAGCCTTCTATCCCACAGTTAAGAAGGCTGAGCATAAAAATCTCCCTGGTGGAAAAATCTGGAGACAAAATCTTCTCATGGAATTATGCCATGTGCCCTAGAAATTGAGAGCACCACACTTCCCAGATTTCACCCTTTTGCTGAGCTTGGCCCTGAGATGACCAGTGCCAGGAGCTCTTGGCTACTCTCTGCCCTCATCCTCAAGACCAGGCATACAGCACATACCTCTATCCTTTTCCAGGCCAGACTTCCTGGAGGTCTGGAGGGTCACAGCATCTCCCTTCTGACCAGTGCCCAGCACTGCCACCCAATCTGACACCCTGCCCTACACAAGAACCCCTGCCACACAGTCCCTTTCTCTCAGCTCTAACACCTGGAATTAATAGGGCCTTACTATCTCCAAGCCAGATTACGCTGCTATCTTGCTTTGTCACCCAGCCTGGGGTACAGTGATACAGTCGTGGCTCGCTGCAGCCTCAAACTCTCGAACTCCTGGGCTCAAGGAATCCCCCTGCCTCAACCTCCTGAGTGGCTGAACTACAGGCACACACCACCAGCCCCAGCTAATTTTTATTTTTTGTAGAGATGGGGTCTCACT
This sequence comes from Cheracebus regulus, assembly GCA_963574635.1. Taxonomy (NCBI): domain Eukaryota; kingdom Metazoa; phylum Chordata; class Mammalia; order Primates; family Pitheciidae; genus Cheracebus; species Cheracebus regulus. Next base: position 6,359 of record CAUYQU010062325.1, on the reverse strand, counting down.
ATGTTGACCAGGCTGGTTTTGACCTTCTGGTCTCCAGCAATCCTCCTGTCTCAGCCTCCCAAAGTGCTGAGGTTACAGACATGAGCTACCCATGACTGGCCCTTTGTACCTCTTGATACTGACATGAAATCTTGTTCGTCCTTTTCCTATCCCCATAGACTTAAAAAAAACCTGGAGGATGCCATTGATTCAGCCAGGATCCTCTGTCTTTCACCGTCCTGGCTTTGCCGTGATAGGTAAGCTCAGTTCCTCATAAGACATGTTCCCCAATCACATCACAATCAGCTTACCAGGAATCAGAAAGAGAAATAGGAATGGTGGCCAGAATGGGAATGGCAGTTCCCCACCCTCTCTATCTGTACCCATCCCAAGACCCCAGGCTATCACCAAAAAAGTAGTGAAGCTGAAGCCCAGGAAATACTCACAGTCTGTCCTGCTGCTCAGCTCCAACCTGCCACTATGCCTGAGAGAAAGATACCAGTTGCTGTTGGTAAAGTAAAATTTCAGCACTTCTTAACCCAAGAAGGGCCCTCTGAGCTAACAAACTTACTCCCCTTCTCTTACAAAGAGAGAGACAGACAACCAGAGAAAGGGATTGGCCTGAGGTCAATGGTAGCAGAACTGAGTCACAAATCCCCAACTCTAACATAAGGTCTCATGTCCTTTAAACCACATCATGGGCCCAGCGCAGTGGCTCACGCCTGTAATCCCAGCACTTTGGGAGGCTGAGGTGAAACACTTGAGGTCAGGAGTTCAAAACCAATCTGGCCAACATGGGGAAACCCTGTAGCTACTAAAAATACAAAAAAAATTAGCCGGGCATGGTGGCGGGTGCCTGTAATCCCAGCTACTGGGGAGGCTGAGAAGAAGAATCGCTTGAACCCGGGAGATGGAGGTTGTAGTGAGCCAAGATCATGCCACTGCACTCCAGCCTGGGTGACAGAGTGAGACTCCATCACACACACACACACACACACACACACACACACACACACACACACGATGATCCCCTATACTGCAGCAAGGATCACACGAAAACAAACCAAGAAGCACTGGGACTCACTCCACTCAGTTCTGCCAAAAGAGACGACCCAGTGGTAGATAGTTTTAGGAGTTAGGAAAAATTATCCACCAGTGTGTAGGGAGTCCTCAAGACCACTTACTTTCAGGTTCAGTGATTCATTTGCGGGACTCAGTGTATAGTCATATCCACAGCTATGATTTATTACAGCAAAGGGGTACAAAGAAAAATAATCAAAGGGAAAAGTCCAGAGGAAATCAGGTGCAGATTTTCCAGAGTCCTCCCAGTAGAGTCACAGGATGTACTTAATTCTTTCAGCTTGGAATTGTGACATGTGTAAAGTGTTTTCTACCAGGGAAATTCATTAGAGACTCACTGTGAAACGTCTATACTGGGGACTGGTCACTTAAGCACCTTCTGCCTAGCACGTACCAAGATTCCAGACTCTCAGAAGGAAAGCAGACGTTCAGCCTAAAACAGTTTAGGCACAGTGAGCCACTCTTATCAGTTAGGGGAGTACAAACATCCCCAAAATCCAACTTCCCAGAAGCCAGCCAAGGGCCAACCTTGCCAGCAAGCCTTTTTTAAGAATAGCAGTCGCAGGCCTGCTGTGTTAACTCTTTTTTGTACAACCTGCAGTGAGGTTTTAGAAAAAGGTCAGCCAGACACACAGGGAGGCCATCAACCCACATAAAAGATAATACATATGTGATAATATGCAAAACAGAGGGTCACAGGGGCTCTAGAGTGGTCAGGTTTCATGCAGTGGGGAGGGGAGCCATGAGGGGGCCCAAGAAGACACCTCTCAGGCCAGAATCAGAACTTTCACTCCAAAATCTTCACTCCTAGGTTGTCCCTGTCTGAGTAAAGAGCACCACCACTACCCAGCTGCTCAAGCTGAATATCTACCACCATTCTTGATAGCCCCTCTCCCTCAATGCCTATAGCCACTTACTTCTTCACCCAGTCCCATCAATTCTACCTTCACAAACAGGTAAGCCTTCCATTTTTCTATGTCTGCATTATCTCCACTGCAGCCTAAGCCCCGATCATCTCTCCCAGCCTGCCACAATAGCCTCCTACTGGTCTTCCATCTTCTACACTTGCCCCATCCATTCTTCACATATTGGCAGAGTGGTCTTTCTAAAATGGAAACTTGACAAGGCCTGTCCTGCTTTTAAACCCCCTCAGAGTCTTCCTATTGCACTTTATTAGAATAAAGCCTAAAAGAGAAGCCCTGAAGACCCCCCAAAGTCTGGCCTCTGCCTACCTCTCTAACCTCAAATGAAAGCAGCCTCCTTCTCTTTTCTTCCATTACCTTCATAGCATTCATCACATCTTGTGGTTATTATGTATTTGTTTCCTTGATTATTTCCTGTCTATCACACCATGAGCAAGCCCCAGGGGGACAAGAACCATGATTGCCTTGCTCACCACTGCAGACCCACATGCCAGGTAGGGTAGCCACACTCTGTGCATAGTGAATATATGAATAAGTGAGTGAGTAAACAGACAGGTCAGGCATCAGATAGGGAGATGGAGAATGGGTGGACCAGAACACAGAGGTACTTGGCATGACCATATGAGCTCTTGAGCATTATCTGGCAGTCTGCAGACTTTTTAAAATGCATTTCTGGCTGGGTACAGTGGTGTGTGCCTGTAGTCCCAGTTTCTCAGAGGGCTAAGGCGGAAGGATCACCCGAGCCCAGGAGGTTGAAGGTGGGGGCAGTGGGCCAAGATCACGCCACTGCACTCCAGCCTGGGTGATAGAGCGAGACCTTGTCCCAAATAAATAAATAAATAAAATGCATTTTTTCCCAACTGCATTATCACTCTAGGAGCTATAAATATCCTTATCCCCATTTTACAGATCATAAAAGTGAGGTTCAGAGAGATGAAAGGACTTGCCTAAGGCCACACAACAAGCAAGCAAAAGACCCAGGATTCAGACCCATGTTCATAGTAGAACAGCCTCATGAGAGCAGGACCCAACGTCTGCCCTTGTCCTCAGGCAACCTGATTAGCCCTCCACTTTGCCAAACAGACCAGCACTGGCTATGATAAACCTCTGGCAATGTCAGAGCTTAAGGAAAGCAGAAATTTTTAATAGCCCTGGAAGAACAGCTTCCTGTAGAGAGGTACAACAACCAGTCCTGTTGGGTGAGTGGCCCAGTCCTCCCATAGGGCTGGAGCTGTAGAAAGTAGTTCACTGCCAAGGCAGTAGCCAATATCACCTCCCACCAGGCTAGGAACCCTGCTCCGCCCTGCAGGCTCTGGGACATCTGCGGGATGTCACTATTCTACCCTGCCAGCTGAGCTCCAGTGGAAAAGGAAGCCCTATCTGGGCTGGCCAGGAGCCAGAGTAGCTCACAAGGTACTGTGCCTGGGTGCCAACCTCACCCTTGGCCCCCACAATTCAGCCATCAGCTTCAAACACTGGGAAGATTGTACCAAGCCCTACAAGCCAGCAGTCAGTGACCTGACTGAGACAGATTCCCAGGCTGGTTCCAGAGCTGGGCCTCAAGAGTCCTGGCAAGGAGAACAACCTTCCATTCTCTCTAATGGGCAGGCTGCCCAAGATAGCTGCCTAAGCCAGGCACAGACAGACCCAGTGGGTACTGGCAAGGGGCCTCCCACCTAGGGAGGTTTGACTGGAAGGAAAAAGGTTGTCACATGTTATAGAGCTTCAGGTCTCAGAGAGGAAGTGATCAGGGGAGAAGAAAACCATTCTGGTTTTGGATAAAGGGGCTGGTTAGAAATTGTACTCCTGCCGGGCACAGTGGTTTACATCTATAATCCCAACACTTTGGGAGGCCAAGGTGGGTGGATCACCTGAGGTCAGGAGTTCGAGACCAGCCTCAGCAACTTGCTGAAACGCCGTCCCTACTAAATACAAAAAAATTAACTGGTCACAGTGGCACATGCCTGTAATCTCAGCTACTTGGGGGGCTGGGGCAGGAGAATAGCTTGAACCTGGGAGGCAGAGGTTGCAGTGAGCCGAGATTGCACTATTGCACTCCAGCTTGAGCAACAACAGCAAAACTCAGTCTCAAAAAAAAAAAGAAAAAGAAAAAGAAATTGTACTCCTGACCCAGCCCACTTAGGAGGCAAGAGAAACAAAGTTAATATATACTGAGGGCCAAACACTTTATACACTTTGAATAATTACAGCAAGCCTCCAAGGTTTATGCTTTCCACCTTACAGAGAAAGGAACTAAGGCTCAAAAAGCAGAAGAGACTTGCCCAGGAACCTGCTGGTAACTGGCAAACCTCAGGCTTAAACCCAGGCCTCCGATGACCCAAGCCTAGAATTTTCCACTCTAGCATGCCGTCACACACACTCAGATGAGAGAATGGTTCCAGTTCCTTTAGAAAACATAATGAGAGACAGTCAAAACAGCAGAGAAGAAGGTAAAATACCTAGGCATAAATTTATGGAGAAATATTTTAACACTATAAAACACTCTGAAATATGCTAAATATATTTGATCAACGGGAAGATGTAAGGACTGAACGTAGGCCAGGCACAGTGGCTCATGCCTGTAATTCCAGCATTTTGGGAGCTGAGGTGGGCAGATCACCTGAGGTCAGGAGTTCGAGATCAGCCTGGCCAACATGGCAAAACCCCATCTCTACTAAAAATACAAAAATTAGCCGAGCGTGGTGGCACATGCCTGTAATCCCAGCTACTCAGGAGGCTGAGGCAAAAGAATCACTTGAATGTGGCAGCAGAGGTTGCAGTGAGCCAAGATCACGCCACTGCACTACTCCAAACTGGACAACACAGCAAGACCCTGTCTCAAAAAAAAAATTGAACATTTCGGTACCATAAAATGGTAAAAAAAATATATATTCAACATTATAATACCAGCGGTTCTCCCTAAGCTAGTTTAATTCATATATCTAACATCACTCCAGTGAATGTAGTCTTGGCATTTGAGAGTGAAGGAAGAAAAATTGACAATATTATATAAAATATATTTGGAAGCACAAATAAGCAAAAGTAGCCATGAAAATCATGAGACAAGAGGAAAATAGGAAGGGGTTAGACACAGAATACAAGCCATCAATTTCTAATAGGTTTTAGGGGCCTCTCAAGGGAATGGAGAAGGAATAGAGCAGAGAGCCCTGTCACTTCTACCTCCAAATTTTCTCAACTGTGTCACCTTTCTCCATTCCCACTGCTACCTCCCTAGTCTCACCAGTCTACATCCTCACCTGGCTTCATTCTCTCCCTCCCAATTCTATTCTAACCTTCCTAGCTTTCTTTCCATCTCTCAAATATGGCAAGCTCTGTGTGTACTTCTCTCTCTCTCTTCCTGGAATGTCCATCATACCCTTCACCTGGCTAACTTCAAGTCCCTCTCCAGGTTGCAGCTTAAATGTCACTCCAAACATGCCATCCTCAACCACCCAATCCAATGTGAGTTCTTGGCCAGCCATGGTGGTTCATGCCAGCCTTTGGGAGGCCGAGACATGTGGATCACTTGAGGCCACGAGTATGAGACCAATCTAGCCAACATGGTGAAACCCCATCTCTCCTAAAAACACAAAAATTAGCCAGGCAGGGTGGCACGTGCCTGTAATCCCAGCTACTCAGGAGACTGAGGTGGGAGAACGGCTTGAACCCAGGAGGTAGGTGGAGGTAGCAGTGACCTAAGATCGTGCCATTGTCCTCCAGCCTGGGCAACAGAGCAAGACTTTGTCTCAAAAAATAAAAATACAAATAAAAGTGAGTTCTCCCCTTTACTCTGTCTCTCAGAACCCTTTAATTTTCCTTCCCTGTCCTTATCAGAGTTTGAAATTATATATTTATTTACATGCTTATTTGTTAAATCTCTTTCTGTCCCATGAGACTATAAGCTCCATGAAGGCAGGCATGGGATCTACATTGTTCACCACAATATACCAGGAACCCATAACTGGATCTAGCAAACAAAAAACATTCAATAAATCCTTGTTGAAGAAATGTATGTATAAATTGAGAATTAGTTCACTGGGACTCTGCAAAAGGGAGAATGAATCTCTTTTAAATATCTCTCTACCAGGACCAGAATGAAAAAGAATCTCTTTCCCACAGGAGATGGTCCCTCGTGTGTGTACACCGGGACATAAGAATCTCAGGAGCAAGCGCCAGGCGCAGTGGCTCACGCCTGTAATCCCAGCACTGTGGGAGGCCGAGGTGGGTGGATCATGAGGTCAGGAGTTCAAGGCCAGCCTGACCAATGTGGTAAAACCCCGACTCTTTAAAAAAAAAAAGAGAGAAGAAGAAGAATCTCAGGAGCAAATGAGTGGGGAAATGTGCGCCGCCTTCCATACGCATCAAGATTCTTCATTT
>CAUYQU010062324.1:0-34761 GCA_963574635.1 Cheracebus regulus | reverse complement strand
AGTCTCACTCTGTTGCCGAGGCTGGAGTACAATGGCATGATCTCAGCTCACTGCAACCTCCTCCTCCTGGGTTCAAGTGATTCTCCTGCCTTAGCCTCCCGAGTAGCTGAGATTACAGGCACGCGCCACCATGCCTAGCTATCCTTTTTTTTTGAGATGGAGTCTTGTTCTGTCACCCAGGCTGGAGTGCAGTGGTACAAACTTGGCTCACTGCAACCTCTATCTCCTGTATTCAAGCGATTCTCCTGCCTCAGCCTCCTGAGTAGCTGGAATTACAGCACCCATCACCATGCTTGGCTATTTTTGTATTTTTAGTAGAGATGGGTTTTCACCACGTTGACCAGACTGGTCTTGAACTCCTGAGCTCAGGTGATCCGCCTACCTTGGCCTCCCAAAGTGCTGGGATTACAGGCGTGAGCCACTGTGCCTGGCCAGGACTTATAACGTTTTAATTGGCCTTTTCCCACATGTTCTAAAGGATACTCATAACTTTGTTAATAAAAATAACAACTGGAGACCAGGCACTGTGACTCATGCTTGTAATCTCAGCACTTTGGGAGGCCAAGGTGGGCAGATCACTTGAGTCCAGGAGGTCAAGACCAGCCTGGCCAACATGGTGAAACCATGGCTGTACTAAAGAGACAAAAAGTTAGTCGGTCATGATTGCGTGCACCTGTAGTAGTTCCAGTTACTTGGGAGGCGGAGGCAGGAAAATTACTTGAGCCCAGGAGGCTGAGGTTACAGTGAGCTGAGATATCCCCACTGCACTCCAGCCTGGGCCACAGGGCAAGACTCTGTCTGGGCAGAGGGGGAGGGAAGGCTGGGCAGTGTGTCATGCTTGTAATTCTGTAATTCCAGCACATGATTGGGAGGCCAAGGCAAGTGGATCACTTGAGGCTGGGAGTTCAAGACCAGCCTGGCCAATGTGGTGAAACCCTGACTCTACTAAAAATACAAAAATTAGCTGGGCGTGGTGGCAGGCATCTGTAATCCTAACTACTAGGGAGGCTAAGGCAGGAGAATCAATTGAGCCAAGACTGTTCCACTGCACTCCAGCCTGGGTGACAGAGTGAGACCCTATCTCAAACAAACAAAATCAACAAAACAAAAATACTGGCCCAGTAAGGTGGCTTACACCTGTAATCCCAGCATTTGGGAGGTGGAGATGGGAGGATTGCTTGAATCCAAGAGTTCAAGACCAGGCTGGGGCAAGTTGTGAGACCCCCCATCTCTACTAAAAATTAAAAAACAACAGGGGCCAGGTGTAGTGGCTCACACCTGTAATCCCAGCACTTTGGGAGGCCGAGGCAGGCAGATCATGAGGTCAAGAGATGGAGACCATCCTGGCCAACATGGCGAAACCCCGTCTCTACTAAAAATACAAAAATGAGCTGGGCATGGTGGCGAGAGTCTGTAGTCCCAGCTACTCGGGAGGCTGAGGCAGGAGAATTGCTTGAACCCAGGAGGCGGAGGTTGCAGTGAGCTGAGATCACACCACTGCACTCCAGTCTGAGGCCTGGCGATGGAGCGAGACTCTGTCTCAAAAAAACCAAACCAAAACAAACAAACAAACAACTAGCTGGATGTGGTGGCTCAAGCCTGTAATCCCAGCACTTTGGGAGGCTGAGGCGAGCAGATCACCTGAGATTGGGAGTTGGAGACTAGCCTGATTAACATGGAGAAACTCCGTCTCTACTAAAAATACAAAATTAACCAGGCATAGTGACGCATGCCTGTAATCCCAGTTACTTGGGAGGCTGAGGCAGGAAAATCGCTTGAACCTGGGAGGGGAAGGTTGCAGTGAGCCGAGTTTTCACCATTGCACTCCAGCCTGGGCGACAAGAGCAAAACTCCGTCTCGAAACAAACAAAACCAAGAAAAACCAAAAAACTAATATTTGTGTGTAGAGTTTGTAGGCAGGATAGAACTCATCAGTGTCACTGCACAGGTGAGAAACAGATTCAGATGGGTGCAGTGACGTGCCTACAGTCACATAGTGTCAGCAAGGCTGAAGCCAGAACTCTACATCCAGGCTCATTTTCTGATCCCAGGCAATGAGCCCTCTCTTAGTTGTAAGCTAAAGGGGACTGTACATGCTGGAAAGCGCCGGTCGATGTTGTAGGGTGGGGTCTGTTATCGCTAAGGAGGTGTTGACCCAAGAGACTTTCTCTAGGTCAGCCCTTGTTTTATCTGATCAAGTTCTTCCTCTTGCAGAATTCAGCAGTGCCCAACAGTGCTGACTCAAATGGCAAGACTGACTGACACCCAAGGGGTTTCCCTTTAGCTGACACCCTCAGTCCCAGAAGTGACAGTGATTTTGTCACCACAGCCCCCTCTGGGATCCTCCCTTGGGAGCTCTGGGGTCCCATAGGAAGGCCACTCTGGGAATTGGTGCCCGTGAAGAGGGGCCCTTCCCCACCCCAGTTGTCCCGTATGTAAGCCACAAAGGGCCAGACTCTGGCATAGGCACCCAGGAGCCACTGCTGAATCTTTTTGTACTCAAAAGCAGCCGCACAGAAACACAAAAACTTTCCGATTCTGCTCCGGGGACTGGTGCACACAAGAGCTTAAGTGACTTCGCCGCAGTCTGCGGTGGCTTGTCTGGGGCCAGGGGGAGGGGGGAAGGGAAGATCGCCCCCAGCTCCCTCTCCCCTCTCCCCTCCCCCGGCAGCGGAGGTGCGACCTCAAGGGAGCGCGACCGCCGAGGTGACAGATGCAGAGCAGCTGACTGGGGGGAGGGTCCAGTCCTCGTCGACCCCCTACTGGGGAAAGCGGGGACGTGACTTGGAGAACGTGCGACTGAGGAACGGGAGGGGGGACGGAGGGCGACCGGGAAGAGGAGGAGGGCGGGGCCGGAGTGGCCCCGCCCACCCGCGGGAGGAACGAGGCTCCTCCCACCATCCAGGAAGAGGGCGGCCCGGCCAAAGAGATGCCGAGCTCAGCATTTTGGACCCCCGCGGCTCGGTGGGGGCAGGGCGCGGGGTTGGCGCCTTTCTGGTGAGAGTCGGAGAGGGGAGAGACGGGGAGGGAGGGCGAGGCCGAGAAGACCCTGACAACCCTGAGGCTGTAACTCCTCTCCAACCGGGTCATGCTTACAAAGCGGTCTCTGTTGGGGAGGGGAAGGCTTCCTGGGTGCGCGCAGTTAGGGGTAGGGGGAGAGGATGTCGTCTGTGAGTCACTACCCTAAACCCTGACAGCCCCAAGAACTCACGTCAGAGAGGCCAAGCCTTTGTGCCCTCTGACCGCAGGGTTGATTTGGTGGAGGGTGCGCAGGGCGGCAGTCCCTACTGCCCAGGCTACCCCAGCTAGCGCGGGAAGGGGTTTTGTTTAAGGCAGTCTTGAAAAGTGCAGGAGGCATCAGCTTGGGAAGGGAAGCAAGGAAAACCTTTGTACCCACCTGGCACAAATGGCTACCCAGGCCAGGCAGGTGGGTGGCTATTTTTGAGCTGACCTACATACCTATTTGCCTCTTTATCTTTTTATTATCACACATGGTTATTATGGGAGCTTTTCTTCAGCACTTAATGCAGCTGCTGCGTTTGTTGAGGGCTGCACAATAAAGTGTGTGGCCTCTCTCTCCAGGAAGTTTTAAGGGTGTCGGGGCCAGTAAAGAAGGTCACCAATAGGCCTGCAGCAGTTTCCCCAAGCTCTTGCCACATGGAACAGGATCCTGACCCTGACGCCCCCCATCCAGAGCTGGTCAGCTCTGGAGGCAGATGATGACATTCACATTTGACAACAGTGTAGTGACACTGGGTTTTGCTGGGGCCTGAAGCCCCTCAGCCTCTGGGCTTTGCCGCTTGCAGAGGCTGACCCCGTATCCTATGGCCCCACACTATGGCTTTCCTGCACAGATGGAGCAAGGGACGCTCATCTGCAGATGAGTTGTGGGCAGAACTGGTTTGGGATTTACTGCTCTGATTTTTTTAAGTAGAAGCAAGGAGAGCCTGGAACTTTCTGTTTATTCTGTTCAGCCTCACTAGGGCCTCCCTCTCCAAACCTTTTCATAGCTCTCCATTGCCTTTAGAGCCAGTCTGGCTGCTTAGTTCAGCCTTGCAAGCCTTGGGGGCAGACTGGAGATTCATCTCCCACCCACAGCCCAGAAGGGGAAAAACACATATGGTTCTAATTATATCTGAAACGCTCTTAAATTTTCCATAAAGTACAGTATGCATGGCTTTGTGTATACAACTTTGCATAGTAATGTGTATGTAGATATGCAAAATATATACAGCCATGTAAAGTGGATCATAAAGAGAACATCCACAAAGGGTAGCATATAATTTACAGTATTTTAATCATGCTAAAGACAGATACATAGATCTGGAAGTGAGACCAGCAGAGGTCACAGCAGATTTTTCTCTTCTCTCATCTGGTTCTCCCTCTGAGACATGAAATCTTTGGCCCTGAGGAAAATGGATGCCTGCACTCCTTAACATGCTTTTTTTTGTGTGTGTGAGACGGAGTTTTGCTCTTGTTGGCTATGCTGGAGTGCAATGGTGCCATCTCAGCTCACCTCAACCTCTGCCTCCCAGGTTCAAGAGGATTCTCTTGCCTTGGCCTTCCAGTATATGTATTATAATTTTTTTTTTGAGATGGAGTCTCACTCTGTCGCCCAGGCTGGAGTGCAGTGGTGCAATCTCCACTCACTACAACCTCCACCTTCCAGGTTCTAGCGATTCTCCTGCCTCAGCCTCCCAAGTAGCTGGGATACAGGCACGTGCCACCACGCCCGGCTAATTTTTGTATTTTTGGTAGAGACCAGGGTTTCACCATGTTGTCCAGTCTGGTCTCGAACTCCTGGCCCTAATGATCCACCTACCTCGGCCTCCCAGAGTGCTGGGATTACAGTTGTGAGCCACTGCGCCCAGTTGTATTTTATATTATAAATCTTTAAATACCCTGTACCACCACCAGCACTATAATTCCCTCCAACACACCCACACACACCCCTTTCCCAGTGTTGGAATATATACAGTATGTGCTCAACAAGTGTTTGACCCAGAATTGAATGGAACTGGAACCCACATGTGACTCAAGGTCAATGTGGAATCAGCGGGAAGTCTCCCTGACCCCTCCCAGGCCATGGGGAACTCTGCTGCTCCCTCTGAACTCAGCCAGCACTTATCCTTGTCACAGAACGTTAAAACTGAAAGGAGGATTCCCCTTCTTGTACATTTGAGGAGAATAAAGGGGAAGTGTCCAGAATGGCCCAGTGTGGGAACCAGACCCTACAGTCTGCTGGTATCTCTCCAGTGCACCTTGTCACCTCTTCAGAGAGGGCTTCCCAGGTTGCCCAAAATCCCTTCTTCTCTTCTGCTGTTTCTTTTCAAAGTACTAATTCTGTTTGTAATCATTCATTCATCTATCTGTGTGGTTGTCCAATGCCTGACTTGCCCACTAAACTGCAAGCTCTAGGAGGCCAGGGTCTGTATCTGTTTTGTCCTGGATCTTCTGGTGCCCTGCACAAAAATGCTAGTCCACAGTTTCCAATGATAATATCTGAAGGAAAAAAAAAAAAGAGGAAATCCTAGCACTTTGCGGGGCCAAGGGTGGCAGATCACTTGAGGTCTGGGGTTTGAGACCAGCCTGGCAAACATGGTAAAACCCTGTCTCTACTAAAAATACAAAAATTAGCTGAGTGTGGTGGCTCACACCTGTAGTCTCAGCTGCTCAGGAGGCTGAGGCAGGAGAATCGCTTGAACCTGAGAGGCGGAGGTTGCAGTGAGCCAAGATCGCACCACTGCACTCCAGCCTGGGTGACAGAGTGAAAGTCCCTCTCAATCAAACAAACAAAAAACTGAGGCTAGGCATGGTAGATCACACCTGTAATCCCAGTACTTTGGGAGGCTGAGGCGGGTGAATCACCTGAGGTCAGGAGTTCAAGACCAGCCTGGCCAACATGTTGAAACCCTGTCTCTACTAAAAAAATACAAAGCTGGGCACGGTGGCTCATGCCTGTAATCCCAGCTACTTGGGAGGCTGAGGCAGGAGACTAGCTTGAACCTGGAAGGTGGAGGTTGCAGTGAGTGGAGATGGTACCATTGCACTCTAGCCTGGGCAACAGAGCAAGACTTCATCTCCAAAACAAACATTAGCTGGGTGTGGTGGTGCACGCCTTAATCCCAGCTACTTGGGAGGTGGAGGCAGGGGAATCATTCTAACCTGGGAGGTGGAGGTTGCGTGGTGAGCCAGCATGGTACCACTGCACTCCAGTCTAGGTGACAGAGGGAGACTGTGTCTCAAAAAATAAATAAATAAATAAAAAGAATGAGTATCCATATGGCCTCAGAACCTTATACATTTCCTTAGGGCATTGCTGAGACTAGCTCAGAAAGTGTTGAGTTGAGGGGTCTGGAGAGTTTCTTGCCAGGAGCTCCAAGATAACACCTGGCCTTGAGCAGCCTAAGGTATATGGGGGCGATAGACCCCTAGTGAATAACCCTACCACCAGGAAGAGGTTTTTTGTTTTGTTTTGTTTTGAGACAGAGGCTCGCTCTGTCGCCAGGTGCCAGGCTGGAGTGCAGTGGCACGATATCAGCCCACTGCAACCTCCACCTCCCAGGTTCAAGCAATTCTCTTGCCTCAGCCTCCCGAGTAGCTGGGACTACAGACTCTCACCACCACGCCCAGCTAATTTTTATATTTTAGTAGAGACGGGGTTTCACTATATTGGCCAGGATGGTCTCGATCTCTTGACCTTGTGATCTGCCTTGGGCTCCCAAAGTGCTGGGATTACAGGCGTGAGCCACCTCACCCGGCCCAGGAAGAGGTTTATATGGTGAGGACAAATCAGATTAGGGATTGGAATCTAGCAGTGGTGTGGAGGGCAGATTGGAGGTTGGAGACCTAAGGCAGGGAACCAATTAGGTCATGATTGCAAAAACTGAAAACCACCTAAGTGTCTCTGGTAGGAAAACAGTTAAATAAATCACCCTACATCCCAATCATGGTAAATTATGTGGGTGTTAAAAAGAGGGAGGTAGATTTTGGAAAGATGTCCAAGATCTGCTGTGAGGTGACAGGAACAGGTTTCGGAACAATTTGTACACTCTAATCCCAGGCTGAGGGGAGACAAAAGAGGATACTCCCCTGCAGACATACACACTTCAACATGCTGAGAAAACATCTAGAAGGATACTGGAGAAGCTTTTGAAGAGGGATGAAGAGGCTTGCTTTTCTTTTCTTTTCTTTTCTTTGTTTTCTTTTCTTCCTTTTTTGAGACAGAGTCTCACTCTGTTGCCCAGGCTAGAGTGCAGTGGCTCACTCGATCTCTGCTCACTGCAACCTCCGCCTCCTGGGTTCAAGCAATTCACCTGCCTCAGGCTCCTGAGTAGCTGGGATTACAGGCGCCCACCATCACACCCAGCTAATTTTTGTATTTTTAGTAAAGACAGGGTTTCTCCATCTTCCCAGGCTGGTCTTGAACCCCTGACCTCAGGTGATCCACCCACCTTGGCCTCCCCAAATGCTAGGATTACAGTTGTCAGCCACCATGACTGGACTTTTTCTTTCTACACTTTCTGCACAGGTGGATTTTTGTCATGAGCTCAAATTATTCTCACCAGATTTTTTTTGTTTGTTTTTTGCTATGGCAGGATTGGGGGTGATGGGTAAGGAGGTGGGGTGGGGGCTGGACAACGGAGACCCAGTGAGCATTGCCAGGGAGGGAGGCACATTGGCAGATGGACAGGACTGGAACCAGGGAGGAGGCTGCCGGGCCATGGTGCCTGGGGGGTGGAACAAGGGAGGCACAGTGTCATGTAGGGGGCTTCACTCCAGGTGATTGAACTCCACAGTGCCAGTGACCCCAAGCAAGGAACAACAAGTCCAAGGCCAGGAAACCCTGAATCTGGGGAACAAGGGCAAGTAAAGGAAGTAGGTCGAACTTTAGGACCCTACGGATTCCTTGGCTGTCGGCACCATCCTTCGGGTACAGACCGTTCTGGCTGCGGCCGGGAAACAAACAGATGAAGGAGGGGCCCAACCCCAGCCCCTGTGGGAGGAGGTCGGCTTGCTATCAGCCCTGGTGTTCCTGGGAGCGTGCCCTGCTTCTCTGCTCACTCTTTTGGGCTGCCCGCTGGCAGGCCAGGCTAACATCCAGGCCCAGGGTGAGAGGCCAGGGCTTCTGGCCCCTTCCGGAGGCTAAGCCCCTTCCCAGGACCCAGGCAGAGGAAGCCAGAACAATGCTGTTCATGGAGAGATTGCAGGGGAGAGAGAGCTGGGTGGGGGTGGAGAAGGTTCTTGGCTCAGAGAAGCCAGTGAAAGCCTGCAGAAGGTCAGAGGTAGAGGAGTGCTCTGTGATTTCTGAGACGGCAGCTCATTTATCTCATAAACACTTGCTCTGAGCCTAAGTCCAGGGGTAAATGCTGCCCCTATGCAAAGCTGGGTAAGTTGCTCAGAGGGACTCTGTCTGGGTCTTGTCTCTAGGGTCTCTCTGCAAAAGCCCCCGTGGGCCAGGAGCAGCTGAGGCATTTTCACAGATGTCTATTTATTCTCCACTAGAACCTTCTAGAAGAGGTATTTGAGTTTTTTTTTTTTTTTTTTTTTTTTTTTTTTTTTTTTTTTTAAGATAGTCTCCCTCTGTCACCCAGGCTGGAGTGCATAGCTCACTGTAGCCTCAAACTCCTGGGCTGAAGTGATCCTTCGCCTTAGCCTCCTGAGTAGCTGCAACTACAGGCATGTGCCACCATGCCCAGCTAAATTTTAAAATGTTTCTTTTGTAGAGATGGGGGTCTCTCTGTTGACCAGGCTGTTTTTGAACTCCTCCTGCCTTGGCCTCCCAAAGCACTGGGATTACAGGCTTGAGCCTCCATGCCTGGCCTAAAGGAGGTGCTTTTTTTTTGTTTTTTTACAAAGCACGAAACTGAGACTGGGGAGGATGGTGCCTTGCCCACGACCACATGGTTAGGAAGTGTTAAAACTGGGATTCGAACCTGGGTGTGCCTGTGTCCCTCTTATAATTTGGTTGCTTGGAGCTCGGAATACATTTTCTCATAGAAGTTATGCTGTAAGTGGTGGTTTGGCTGCCATAATGGCCTAGCTGACCCAGGGTATAGCCGGAATTAATTCTGTGTTTCAGTATGGTTGTGGATGAATCAGGCTTCTGCGGGCTAGCCTGGAAACCCACGAGAGAGGGAAGATGTGTTGAGGGTTTGCCCAACTGGGAACTCTTGCCCTTCCTGTAGCTACCTGGCTCAGGCCAAGCAGGCAAACGCTCAGGGAGTACTTGTCCATTTCAGAGCTCAGCCAGCAAATCTTGGTGAATTCTAGCTGTTTACAGGAGTGGGACAGAACATCTGGCAGGTTTGGTGTTTATAAGACAGAAAGTGCAACATGAAAATGTGTTAATTTTCAGAGTGAAACTCCTAGTCTTTTTCTTTCTTATCCTACCTTTCAACTCCATACTGAGTCGTCTTGGCTATTTTTCCTCTAGAATAGAGCACTAAAGGCATGAGCCAGGGTTTACCTTCACAAAACCTGACATCTGCCTTTGGAGTGGGTGAGTGACAGTAACTGCACAGGGTTAGGAGTGCTGGAGATCAGAACAGCTGTTGAGAGGAGGATGGATCACAGCTCTTCTAGTGACTTCTGGGGAACACTCACTCATTCATTCGGCAAACATTTGCTGTGGGTGTGCTGGGCACTGTGCTGGTTCCTTTCATGTTGCTTCTGTTGCTCAAAGAGTCCTGGGTAGGGATGACTGTGGGTCTCAGATCCAGAATCTTAGCATTGCAAGGAATCTTTTTACAAATGGTAACTGCAGCCATTCATTAATTTGAAAAAGCTGGAGTGTTGGATGTTGTCACAAATACTGAGGATCCATAAAGCATGAAAATTGAGGTGCAGAGAGAGGTGGGAAGTGATTTGCTCAGGGTCTTAATCCAGGATTCCAGCACCTGGACCAGAAGCTACCTTCCCAGCCATACCCATGGTGTTCCTGCCTCAGTGTGCCCCAGCCATCCTTGAGGATTCCTTTTGTTTCCCAGGACCGGGGTTTGGGGCCTGGGGAAAGGCCACAGGGAAGCAGTAGATTGCTTTCTAGCTGGTAACAACAATGCCTGGGTCTCCCCTGGAGTGAGGGTTGGAAGATCTTCCTGTTGGCTGGAGTTCAGAAGGCTTAGAAAACTTCTGTCATTTCTTTCAATGAGCCACCTGCTCTCTAAATTCTGGGTCTTCACAAACTCTTAGTTCTGCCCAAACTGCTTTTCCCAGTCTCCTTCATCTGGCAAATTTCTCCTGCTCCCCTTTGGGTCTCAGCTTCAAGATCTATCTCTTCTTCAAGAGATGTTCCTGAGCCCTCAGCCTTGGGTCCCCTGCTCTGTGGTCACCTATGGCACCTGGACATCCCCTGAGATAATCGTGAGCCCTCGGAACTGCTCCTGCTTACTGAATGTCTTTGTTTCCACTGGACTGTGATCTCTAGGATGGGCAGAGACTCTGTGTATTTGTTTTTGGCAATTGTGTGCTCATTATCTCAGCCAGTGCTCACTACAGAGTAGGTGGTTTTTTTTTTAATCTTTTTTTTGGTCAGGGGCTTAGAACAGAATAGGTATTTATTGTGCAGTTACTGAGTGACAATGAGCTATAGCTGGGGGAAAGGGCTTCACATGATTGGCTTTAATTCAAGTCATTCAATGACTGTGCATCAAGGACTTCACACATGCAAGGCAAAGGGTGTGATTGGACAGGTACAAAGATGACTTGGAAAAAGAGATTTGCAATCTAGTAGAGGGTGTATAATCTAGAACTCAGTTCAAAAATTGCAAAGATGGGCCGGGTGCGGTTGCTCATGCCTGTAATCTCAGCAGTTTGGGAGGCCAAGGCAGGCAGATTATCTGAGGTCAGGAGTTCGAGACCAGCCTGGCCAACATGGCAAAACCCTATCCCCACTAAAAATACAACCAAAAAAGTATAACAGGGCATGGTGGCACGCACCTGTAATCCCAGCTACTCGGGAAGTGGAGGCAGGAGAATTGCTTGAACCTGGAAGGCAGAGGTTGTGGTGAGCCAAGATTGTGACGCTGCCCTCCAGCTTGGGGATAGAGGGAGACTCCATCTCGAAAAAAAAAAAAAAAAAAAAAAAGGCAAAGATGGCCAGGTAATGGCTCACACCTGTAATCCTAGCACTTTGGGACGCCACGGTGGGAGGATCACTTGAGCTTAGGAGTTTGAGACCAGCCTGGGCAATATAGTGGACTTCGTCTCTATTATTTAAAAAAAAAAAAATTGCGAAGCTCTCTTCTAACCAGAGAGCCTCCATCCCTCCTAAGTCCCCCTTTCCTGTCTGCTGGCCCACTCATCCTTGGCTGCTTCGTCTGGGACCCAGCATATGCCTCTGAGTTCCAGGACTTTACACAGCACAGAAGAATCCAGGGACTGGTGTGGCTGCCGCACAGAGGCTTATGGCAGCAGATCAGCAGTCAAGGGAGTTCATGCAGAGGGCAGATTCTCCCAGCTTTGGGCAGAGCAGGGCTCAGGCTTCGTCTCCTCTGGACAGCTCTGGGCTCTGCCTGAGCTTGTACCTATTTTATTTTATATTTATTTATTTATTTATGTACACCACATCATCTGCTGGACTCTATTTTAGAGACTTCATTAAGAAAGGCAGCTCACACCTTTGTAATCCCAGCACTTTGGGAGGCTGAGGTGGAGGAATGCTTGAGCCCAGGAGTTCAGTACCAGCCTGGGCAACACAGTGAGACCCTGTCTCTACAAAAAACAAGAAAATTAGTGGGGGCTGGTGGCGCATGCCTGTGGTCCCAGCTACTCGGGAGGATGAGGCAGGAGAATCAGTTGATCCAGGGAGGTTGAAGCCGCAGTGAGCCAAGGTCACACTGCTGCACTCCAGCCTGGGCGATGGAATGAGACCGTGTCTCAAACAGAGAAACAAAAAATCAAAAAGAGAAAGCACCTGTTTTCAAACTCACCTGGAGAGAAAATTTGAGAGAAAATGCTCACATTCATTGCAAGAGTTTGAAATAATGCCTCAAAATCAGTTATATTGAAGTGCCATGAGACCTGCATCCAAGAACCTTTAATAAATACTGGCGCTGGGCACGGTGGCTCACGCCTGTAATCCCAGCACTTTGGGAGGTCAAGGCGGGCAGATTGCCTGAGGTCAGGAGTTCAAGACCAGCCTGGCTAACATGGTGAAACCCCATCTCTACTAAAAATACAAAAATTAGTTGGGTGTGGTGTCAGGTGCCTGTAATCCCAGCTACTTGGGAGGCTGAGGCAGGAGAATCGCTTAAACCTGGGAGGTGGAGGATGCAGTGAGCTAAGATCATGCCATAACACTCCAGCCTGGGCGAGGAGCAAAACTATCTCAAAACAAAACAAAACAAATAAGTAAATACTGGCATAGGCTGGGCACACAGTGGCTCATGTCTTAATCCCAACATTTTGGGAGGCCGGGTCAAGAGGGTTGCTTGAACCCAGGAGTTCAAGACCAGCCTGGGCAACGTAATGAGACCCTGTCTCTACAAAAAATACAAAAATGAGTTAGGGGTGATGGCGCACATCTGTAGTGCCAGCTACTTCGGAGGCTCAGGCTCA
Organism: Cheracebus regulus; assembly: GCA_963574635.1. NCBI lineage: Eukaryota > Metazoa > Chordata > Mammalia > Primates > Pitheciidae > Cheracebus > Cheracebus regulus. Next base: position 22,203 of record CAUYQU010062324.1, on the reverse strand, counting down.
CTTGAGCCCGAGAGTTGGAAGCTGCAGTGAGTGATGATGGTGGCACTGTACTCCAACCTGGATGAAACCCCCCTCTCTAAAATAAACGAACAAACATAAATACTGATGTTGGTCATCTGAAGGCTGTTTTGTCATGAGGGACATGAAATGCGACTGTGGGAGGGCACCCGGCAGGCTGAAGATGCTTTGGAAATGCAGGATGGGTCAGAATCTTAAGTGCTCAGGGTCTGGTGGCTGGGGCCTCACCCAGCAGGAGGGCACAATGGAGACGGCCTCCCTGGGTCATCCAGTGAGCTGCACACAGGTGCAGGCAGGCGAACCAGGCCTGAGGCTAGGAAAGAGGCAGCACTAGGACCCAGGGGCTGCATATGCAGCAGTCTCCGCCGGATAAGTTCTCAGCCAGAACACAATGTTCTCAGTGTACCCACAGGAAACCCTGAAGAAGAAGAGAACTGCACATGGCCTCTGCTGGGTGTGTTCTGGTCACAGCCTTTTATTCTTTTTCCTAACCTCAGTCCCCACTTTCACATCCTGTAACCTGCATTGCTGCCCCACCCCACCCTGCTGGGCTGGTCCCAGGCCCCAGGAGAGCCATCAATGCAGGAAGTCCAAGGCCTGGCCAGGTCTGACCATTTTCAAATAAGACCCGTTTGCTTCTAACCTTGGTTTCCTGAATCGCGACCCTTTGTGATGGAAACTTTTTACAGTGCAGAAGGCAGACACGGGGGACAAAGTTGTGTTTCTACAGTGGCCAGTCTTGGCCCAGAGGCAAGGGAAACAGCTGATGCCTCCATTCCGCCGCCTCCCTTCCTCTCTGAAGGCAGGTCCCACCTGGGACAGGGGAGGGCCTCCGCTGCCACTGCCTAAATCAGAGGGAACTTGGAGCTGCCTGGAGGATCTGCGCCAAGTTTGGAGCAGAACATCCTATGATGTGGTTCCTAGTTTTTATTTCCACGATTGCTATAATATGTTGTCCCACCAAGCTATTTTTACTGAATGAAAAAAAAAAAAAAAAAAAAAGCAAACCTCTGCAAAACCAGCAGTCCTCTGTTAGAGGGAAGGACAAGGTGAACTTTTCACTTCCTTCCCTGCAGCCTGTCAACTCAGTCTGTGGTTTATGCTATGTTCAATCTCACTTTTTGCCTCCTTGTTTTTGAAGCTGCAAGAGCAAGCCTCTTAAACTTATGTTTCTCCTGCTAGTTGCATGAGGCTTTTAGAAGTGCCTTTTTGGGGTTGGGCGCGGTGGCTCACACCTGTAACCCTAGCACTTGGGAGGCCGAGGCAGGCGAATCACCTGAGGTCAGGAGTTTCAGATGAGCCTTGCCAACATGATGAAACCCCATATCTACTGAAAATACAAAAATTAGGTGGGCGTGGTGGCACGTGCTTGTTGTGCCAGCTACATGGGAGGCTGAGGCAGGAGAATCGCTGGAACCCCAGGGGTGGAGGTTGTAGTGAGCCGAGATTGTGCCACTACACTACAGCCTGGACGATAGTTCGAGACTCTCTCAAAAAAAAAAGGTGCCTTTTGTGAATTCTCGCAACGGCAAAATAGAGATCTATTAGTCTCTGGGCAGCCTCAGGCAAAGGTGGGTCTGAAGAGGGTGAACATGGAGGGAGAACCTGTGAGAAGCCCAGAAACCCAGCACAATCCCAGCCAACTTCTGGCAAACTGCATTGTTGGGGGCTGCAAGTAAAGGGCAGAGCTGTGCCCAGGCTGCATTCCTGCCACCTTAATGAGAGGCCTGGCCATTGAAAATAAGACCCAGTGCCTATATGAAGCTCCATTAATAAGGCTTCTTCTACTCTGGCATTGCAGAGTCCCTTTCCAGATGTTTGTTGGTAAAAGGGTTTTCATGTGTCCTAGGCCGGTAGATTCAACTGGGTGCTTCCTAGACTGGCCCAAGCTCAGGGATTCCCTTTTCGGGGAAGAGGGTTCCAAAAGCAGACAATGCTGCCGCTCCTGGGGAAGTCTGCTAAAGGTCGGGGACCCCAAAAGACCTACATTCCAGTCTCGGTTTTGTCAACTTGATGGAGCCTGTGCAAATCACTTTCCCACTCAAGGATTTTCATAACTTTGTCAATAAAAATAACAACTGGAGGCTAGGCGCCGTGGTTTACACTTGTAATCCCAGCACTTTGGTAGGCTGAGGAAGGGGGATTACTTGAGATCAGGAGTTCGAGACCAGCCTGGGCAACATGAGGAATATCCTGTTTCTACTAAAAATACAAAAATTAGCCAGGTGTGGTAGCACCACGTGTTAACCATGATGCATGTTCCCAGGGTTTCCAGTGCCTGGGTGCTACTGGTACCTACCCTGAGACCCAGGGTACAGAATGAGAGGTGTGAGTTCTGAGCCCAGGTCCTCCTGGTCATCGCGCCTGCCTTTGTTATTGAAGACTTTCCATCTCCCTCAGCAGCTTCCAATTAGGCTACTCCTAGGAGCCTTTTTTTTTTGAGACGGAGTCTTGCTCTGTCGCCCAGGCTGGAGTGTAGTGGTGTGATCTCGGCTCACTGCAACTTCTGCTTCCTATGTTCAAACGATTCTCCTGCCTCAGCCTCCTGAGTAGCTGGGACTACAGGTGGCACCATCATGCCCAGCTAACTTTTGTATTTTTAGTAGAGACAGGGTTTTACCATGTTGGTCAGGCTGTTCTTGAATTTCTGGTCTCAAGTGATCTGCCTGCCTCAGCCTCCCAAAGTGCTGGGATTACAGGTGTCAGCCACCACACCTGGAAAGCGCCCCGTGGCCACAGAGCCAGCCAGGTAGAAAGAGAGACTGCAGTAACTCAGAATGGGAGATTGCTTATCTGTCCTTGGACAAGAAATTCCTCTTTGCGGTTGGAGGAGGAATTGATCCCAAGGTCAAGTGAAGCTGCAGACCTTTGGGGCTCAGCCTCTTTTTTCCTATTTGCCTAATAAGGACACTCCTTGGCTGGCAGGGTACTGGATAAAGCTTAACTACAGGTGGTGTTAGGGCCCTGTGCTTTCAGACAGCAAGGCTGCCTGCCTTCTTGACCCTTCATCCTGCTCTTCCAGCATCTTTTCTAGTCCTTGGGATGGATACCTCTCTGTGTCGAGAGATGCCTTGGGGACAACGTTCTGCCTTCTTCCTGGCTCCCGAGTCTATTGGTTTCTGCAGGCGACTTATACTCAAGATGTGGTCTTGGGCTGCTCCTGAGAGTCTGCTTTTCCTTTTCATTATCAGGAATGCAGACAAAAAGAATTTTTTTTTTTTTTGAGATGGAGTCTTGCCCTGTCACCCAGGCTGGAGTTCAGTGGGCGATCTTGGCTTACTGCAATCTCTGCCTCCTGGGTTCAAGCGATTCTCATGCCTCAGCTTCCCAAGTAGCTGGGATTACAGGCACATGCCACCATACCCAGCTAATTTCTTTTTTCCGTATTTTTAGGAGAGATAGGGTTTTATCATGTTGACCAGGATAGTCTCAAACTCCTGACCTCAGGTCATCCACCTGCCTTGGCCTCCCGAAGTGCTGGGATTACAGGTGTGAGCCACTACGCCTGGCCCCCTAATTTTTGCATTTTTAGTAGAGATGGGGTTTCACCATGTTGGCCAGGCTGGTCTCGAACTCCTGACCTTGCGCTCGGCCCACCTTGGCCTTCCAAAGTGCTGTGATTACAGGTGTGAGCCACCGCACCCGGCCATGCAAAAAGCATTCTCTAGCCTTGAGCACTGGAGCAGAATTACAGAATGAGCCCTGAGTCCTTTCTGGGGAATGACATTGGCCTGGGGTGGCAAGATCCTAGGTTGTCCGCTGATCATTGTGTGTTTATTTTGAAAGCTTAGTTGCTCTGGCTTTGTAAGATATTACAATTTTGACTATATTTTGGAAACTGCAGAGTTAAGTGGGTAGAGTGTGACTTGAACAGCCCCCCAAACGTAACCTTTCAGTTTGCTAAACAAATGTCCGTGTTTGTGGGGTTTATCTTCAAATATATGTCTGGAGATTTCAGAGAATAGAGAGGGAGAGAAAGGGTGTGGGAGTCTACTTCAGGCTTTTAGGGGCCAGAGAGGGAGGCCAGGGAGGGAGGAGAAGCCATTTGGGGGAAAAACATCTTTCTGTGATGTCCATATACTTTAAATTTGATCACTTCAGGCTGCCTCTTATTCTGGCTTTTGGCTCAGAGCCCAGAAGGAAGGCTCCTTCCATAATTCTTTGTGTATTTACAACATACGCCTTTCCCTTAAAGTAAATAAAAAACTAAAAATCTGTGAACGCTGTCTGCAGTCAGAGCAAAAATACTGCTCACCACCTAGTGGTCTGCAAAGATCACATTTGCTGCATTACACCGGCCTAAGGGTCTAACCCTTCCAGGCTCAGACGAGCCTGCTTTCTAAGTTATTTATTGTGCAAGTTGGGATTCTTGGCCTCATTCTTAGGCATCCCTGGCTCCTTCAGAGAAATGTGCTTTGGGTGGAAAGTGGAGCGTGGTGAACAAGGCTCAGACAATCTGGTTCTTGCTTCCTTCTCCTGAGACTTCTTACCACACCCCCGTTTACGCGCGGTGCTCCAGCCGCACCAAATGAGCTGCAGTTCCACATGGGTGTTCCAAGGGACTTGCAGTTCCTGACTTTGCACATGCTGTTCCCTGTGCTTGGCATCTTCCCCTTTGCACTTGGTGTGTGCTCATTCTCTTTGTCACGTTCAAGAGCAGGTTCGCATCTCTAGGAAAGGCTCCTTGTCATCTCCTCGGCATTCCCACCCCCATTCCTCTTGGCTCCCATGGCAGCCCGTACAGATCAGGGCCATGGCCTTATCCCACAGTAGGTATTGCATGTGTCTGTTTACTCCTCTGTCGCTTCCATGGGTCCAAGAGGCTTCCGGATCTCACTATGTAACTGTCACATGCGACCCCCTTTCCCTTAGACCTGCTAGACCCCAGGAATGAAGCCAGGAGTCTGCATTTGTTTTCAGCTTAATTCTAAGCATGCAAGGTTTGGAAACTATGCCCTATCTTTTTCTTTATCTTTCCCTACGCATTGCTTGTGCCATAGTAGACCCTCAATAAGCGGTTGACCCTGTTAGTTTCTCTCTGGGGGCCTCTTTTTGTTTTTACTTCCTTCCCTCTCCAGCCTAGACCAACAATTTGCTTAGCCCCTTACCCCTGCCACGCAAGATTTTAACCACCAACTGCTCATTTTTTCCATTCCTCCTGCCAGGCTGCTGGGAGCTGCTGGTGGACTTCCCCAAAGATTGGGGCTCCTGCAAACTCAACAGCTCTCACTGCCACAGGCCCCTGAATGGGCTTGGCAAGGCTTCTGACCCTGGGACACAAGCAGTAGGCCAACTTACCTCTCCGCTGAGAAAATAGAGGCCATCGGATGGCAATGCCCCCTCTTCCTGCTGCCTCTCCCACATTCACTCACATCAGCACCGTCCTGTTCTCCCACCTCATGCCAGCCAGACTCTGGCTCCCACCTCCTCCCAATTCCTCAGGGATCCGTCTGTCAATTATCCCCTTTTTCTTTGACCTCTCCCATTGTGAAAGAAAAAAACGAACTCTTCGCTATGCATTCTCCTTGAGCTGTCCCCCTCCCAGTCCCTCATTTTTGCTCCCCATTCCCATCAAACTTTGTTTTTTTTTTTTTTTTTGTTTTGTTTTTGTTTTTGTTTTTTTTTTGAGATGGAGTCTTGCTCTTGCTGCCCAGGCTGGAGTGTAATGGTGCAATCTCGGCTCACTGCAACCCCTGCTTCCTGGGTTCAAGCTATTCTCCTGCCTCAGCCTCCCGATAAACTAGAATTGCAGGCATGTGCCACCATGTCTGGCCAATTTTGTATTTTTATTAGAGACGGGGTTTCTCCATGTTGATCAGACTGGTCTCAAAGTCCCAACCTCAGGTGATCTGCCCGTCTCAGCCTCCCAAAGTGCTGGGATTACAGATGTGAGCCACTGTGCCCAGCTGGTCCGTCAAACTTCTTAAAATTGTTGCCTGGATTTAGCCCTACTTTCCCCCCTTCCCCTGACTCTTCCCCTGCAGCATTCTGGCTCTGTCTCTGCTACCCTGAAATGGCTGCTCTTAAGACAAAGTCACCAGCCAGGTGCAGTGGCTCAGGCCTGTAATCCTAGCACTTTGGGAGGCCGGAGCGGGAGGATTGCTTGAGCCCAGGAGTCTGAGACCAGCCTGGGCAACATGGAAAACATGACATTTTGTCTCTACTAAAATACAAAAATTAGCCAGGCATGGTGGCATGCACTTGCAGTCTTAGCTAATCAGGAGACTGAGATGGGAGGATTGCTTGAGCCTGGCAGGGCAAGGTTATAGTGAGCTGTGATCTCATGCCACTGAACTCCAACTTGGGTGGCAGAGCGAGACCCTGTCTCAAAAAAAAAAAAAAGTCACCAACAGTCTTCATGGTAAGATCCCAATGGCCGGGTTGTGGTGGCTCACGTCTGTAATCCCAGCACTTTGGGAAGCCGAGGCAGGTGGATCACCAGAGGTCAGGAGTTCGAGACTAGGCTAGCCAACATGGTGAAACCCCGTCTCTACTAAAAACACAAAAATTAGCTGGGCGTGGTGTGGGCACCTATAATCTCAGCTACTCAAGAAGCAGGAGAATCGAGGGCCCGGCGCAATGGCTCATGCCTGTAATCTCAACACTTTGGGAGGCCGAGGCGGGCGGGATCACCTGAGGTCGGGAGTTCGAGACCAGCCTGACCAACATGGAGAAACCCTGTCTCTACTGAAAATACAAAAAATTAGTCAGGCGTGGTGGCGCATGCCTGTCATCCGAGCTACTTGGGAGGCTGAGGTAGGAGAATCGCTTGAACACGGGAGGCGGAGGTTGTGGTGAGCTGAAATAGTTCCATTGCACTCTAGCCTGGGCAACAAGAGCCAAACTCCGTCTCAAAAAAAAAAAAAAAAAGAAGTAGAAGAGTCGCTTGAGCCTGGGAGGCGGAGGTGGGTCTTCTCCTTCCCTTAATTGCTCGGCTGTACCACATACTGCTGTTTACAGCCTTCTTCTTCTCAAAATGTGCTTTCCCCTTGGTTTCTGTGACGCTGTATTCCTTGTTCCCTGTCTCTCTGGGGACTTCCTGCCAGTTGCTTTCCTGGGTCTTCCTCCTCTGCCTGTCCCTTACATGTCTGATGATCCCTCCTTGGTGTGATTCTCTCCTCACTCCATGGGCTCTCCCTGGACCATCTATCCACTCTCCACCTTTGTCTTAATAAACACCTCCAGGCTGCTGAGTCCCAAATCTAACTCCAGCCCAGCTCACTCTCCAGACGGTAGACCCGTGGAGCCACCCGCCTCTTAGTCATCTCTTTAGCCTGCTCCTCTCTATACCCCTATCTCAGTCAATGGTACCACTAGTCCCTCAGCTCCTGACACAAGAAAACCTGGGAGTCCTCTCCTCTGAGTTATCCAAGTTCCACCAGTCACCAAATCCTGTATATGACATGTCTTTTTTTTTTTTTTTTGAGTCTTGCTTTGTTACCCAGGCTGGATGGAGTGCAATGGCACAATCTCGGCTCACTGCAACCTCTGCCTCTCAGGTTCAAGCGATTTTCCTGCCACCGTCTCCTGAGTAGCTGGGAGTACAAGTGCCCACCACTGTGCCCTGGCTAATTTTTCTCTTTTTTGTAGATACGGGGTTTCACCATGTTGGCCAGGCTGGTCTCGAACTTCCTAGCCTCATGTGATCCACCCGCCTCCATCTCCCAAACTGCTGGGATTAACAGGCTGAGCCATCGTGCTGGCCTTTTTTTTTTTTTGAGACAGGATCTCGCTCTGTCACCTAGACAATGGCACAATCATCTTATCACAGCCTTGAACTCCTGGGCTCAAGCACTCCTCCTGCTTCAGTCTCTGGAGTAGCTAGGACTACAGGTATGTGCCACCATGACTGGCTGATTTGTAAATTTTTTTGTAGAGGTGGGGGTCTCACTATGTTGGCCAGGCTGGTCTTAACTCCTGGCCTGAAGTGATCCTCCCATTTGGGCCTCCGAAAGTGTGGGATTACAGGTGTGAGCCACCATGCCCTGCCCCCACTTACTTTTTCTTCAGCTCTCAGCCCAAACCTCATCCCTCATGAAAGTCCTCTTTGCTGCCTGGCCCAGCTAGATTGGTTGTCTCAGCTATGGCATTGTCCAGCACCTTCTACCTTCCCAATCATAGCAGTTATTACACTTAAAATGACCTTTCTGTCCCTCTTAATATTTATTTATAAACTTCTTAAGGTTGATAACTGTGTCTTGTTTTATAGCATATCCTTGGCGTCTGGCAGACACTAGACACATAGTGAGTGCTAAGTGTCTGCTGAAAGAATAAAAGACATTTGGAAAGGAACAGCCCCTCTACTGCTGTTAGTAACAAATTGTATGTTGTTTCATTACCTGCTCTAAACAGGTTTTTTTTCTTTTGAGATGGAATCTCGCTCTGTCTCCCAGTCTGGAGTGCAGTGGTGGGATCTTGGCTCACTGCAACTTCCACCACCTAGGTTCTAGAGATTCTCTTGCCTAAGCCTCCCAAGTGGCTGGGATTATAGGCATGCACCACTATGCCAGCTAATTCTTGTACTTTTAGTAGAGACGGGGTTTTGCCATGTTGGCCAGGCTGGTCTCAAACTCCTGACCTCAGGTGATCCTCCCACCTCAGCCTCCCAAAGTGCTGGGATTACAGGCATGAGCCACCATGCCCAGCCCTGGCTAATTTTTGTATTTTTTAGTAGAGATGGGGTTTCAACATGTTGGCCAGGCTGCTCTGGAACTCCTGACCTCAGGTGATCTGCCCATCTTGGCTTCCCAAAGTGCTACAGACCACAGCACCTGACCTCTAAACAGCTTATATTAGAAAAAGAAACAGGCTGATTTGGGAAAACAACTCTTCCTTGGGAAACTTGAGAGACTAGAGAAATGAGAGTACCTATGAGGTGAGACTAGCTCGTGGATGCTGACATGTGACCCTACCACCAGGCCCGTGGCAGGAGCCCATGAGGATAGTAGGGAACCACCAGTGCCCTTTGCCTTGGCTCATTGTGTGGATAGGATCATATGAGATGGCTGCTTTGGAATGGTTTCCATTTGTTCCACAGCCTCTACCTGTCAGGTGGTGTTACAGGAGCTCTTGGGCTGAGATCTGGGTGATAGTCTTGGTTGTGCCCATTAACTATCTGAATTACCTCAGGTATTACTCCACTATGGATTTTGCCCTAGAAATAGCTAGCAGTTTCTTTCTTTTATTTTTTTGAGATGCAGTCTCACTCTGTCACCCAGACTGGAGTGCAGTGGCGTGATTTCAGCTCACTGCAACCTCCACCTCCTGGGTCCAAGTGATTCTCCTGCCTCAGCCTCCCATGCAGTTGGGATTACAGGCACACACCACCACACCCAAATACTTTTGTATTTTTAGTAGAGACAAGGTTTTACCATCTTGGCCAGGCTGGTCTTGAACTCCTGACCTCAGGTGATCTGCCCACTTTGCCCTCCCAAAGTGCTGAGATTATAGGCATGAGCCACCACGCCTGGCCTAGAAATAGCTAGTAGTTTCTAAAACAGAGACAACACACAAATTCCTATGTATTCACTCAGCAGAGACCTATGATACACCTAATACGTGCCAAGTAGTGTCCTAGGTACTGAGGATACAGCAGTGAACCAGATAGGTAACGTCCCAACTTCCTATATGTAAATGAGGGGGAACTAGATGACCTCTAAGGTCTCTTTCAGCTCTACAATTCCAAGACCCTCTCTTTGACCAGATGCTAATACACTTCTGCACAGAAGACTAGTGCCATCTCCATCCCAAACTCAGCTCTGGGAAAACAGGAAAAGATCTGGTATCATTACAGTCTGCCTGTAGTCCAAGCTTTAACTCTCCCAAGTACCTGTTACTTAAGACTATCATCTCTTTAGTTAAATGAAAGGCTTCGTTTTGGTTGAACTTCAGGCAATTAGAAGGCCTGGCAAGATATTTTCGGCAAAGTTAGGTGCTTTGGTGAAAGGATAGGGAGAGGCAAAGCGGCCTCCTTTAAGTGTAATATTTTTTACATTTGCCTGAAAGGGGGCCAGCTCCTGAGCAGCTTCCTCCTCTTCCTCGGGATGATAGGAATCTCCTGGCTCTGACCCCTTCCCTTTACAGAGGTGAAGGTTCTAGCCTTAAGGCCCAGTTTCCACCATTTGAATATCTGGTACTCTGGGAACAGCAGATTCAAAGACTCCCAGCCATGTGGGGAAGGGGAGCCACAGGCTGCAGGTAAATGGGCAGATAAACAGAGGTCCTCGGGTCAGGAACCTGATTTAGAGTCCAGACACTGTCATTCCGGGTGTCAGTTAGGGGACAGCAGTAATAAGTAACACATTTGTATATTAGTTAAACCTCTGGACTTCAAAGCTGATGCTGGACAATTAACTGTGAAGTCAGAAAGGGAAATTTTGTTTGACTGTGTAAAACAAATACTATTGCTATCTCATTACCATAAGACAAAACAGTTACATGGAATTATGTGTCAGATTGACATCAACAATTTCTTTTTTTTTTTTGAGACAGAGTCTTGCTTTGTTGCCCAGGCTAGAGTGCAGTGGTGTGATCTTGGCTCACTGCAACCTCCGCCTCCCGGGTTTAAGTGATTCTCCTGCCTCAGCCTCCTGAGTAGCTGGGATTACAGGTGTCCATCCCCATGTCCAGCTAATTTGTGTATTTTTAGTAGAGACAGGATTTCTCCATGTTGGCCAGGCTGGTCTTGAACTCCTGACCTTAAGTGATCCTCCTGCCCTGGCCTCCCAAATTGCTACTAGGATTACAGGTGTGAGCCACCACACCCAGCCCCTTGCTTATTAGCTATAATCTTGGTATCTTACCTTCTCTGTGCCTATTTTCTCAACTGAAAAATAATACTTGCCTATCTTAAGTTTGCTGGGTATGGGGGCTCATGCAGGCCAAGGTTGAGGATCACTTGAGCTCAGGAGTTTGAGACTAGCCTGAACAACAAATTGAGACCCTGTCTCTATAAAAATAATAAAAACCAGATATGGTGACATACACCTGTGGTCCCAGCTACTCCAGAGGCTTAGGAGGGAGGATTGCTTGAGACCAAAAGGTTGGAGCTGTGGTGAGCTATGATTGCATCACTGCACTCCAGCCTGGGCAACAGAGTGAGACCCTATAAAAAGCAAAAAACGTGCTCGCTTCGGCAGCACATATACTAAAATTGGAACGATACAGAGAAGATTAGCATGGCCCCTGTAAAAATATATAAAAAAAAAAAAAGAAAAGAAAAAGAAAAAGCAAAAAACCTGTCTCATTTATTTACAGGGTTGAGGAGAGAATCAAGAGACAAGGTAAGTGAAAATGCTTTGGAAAATGTTTTATGTACAAAAGGCAGTGTTACCATCTGCTCTCTTAGGGTGGCCGACTGTGGGTCCTAGTCACTGGCTGCCATCTGCCCTCTTCTGGGGACACTTGGCTGTCCCCAGAACATCCTTCCCTAAGCTGTTAATATTTTCTCCATCTTGAATCTTAAGAGGATACGTAGAAGCCAACATACAGCTAATTCTTGTTTCTGAAGCCATTCCTTCATCATGCTTGAGCTCTCTTTTTGCCAAGCCCTGGGAGGGAGGAGGGAAGGTAGTGCAAGGCTTATTTTCTCCAGGTAGTTACTTCATTTTACTATTTAATCAGAAAAGTTTTAGGATTTTTCCTAATACAATTTACTGGGTTGGGTTTGGTGGGATGTGACATAGCGCATCTAAAAGAAGCTGCTTTGAGTCTGGCCGAGTTGAACTAAAGTCCAGATTTGGCCATTAACTTAGCCATGCAGCCTTGGCAAGTGACACTTGCTCTGAGCTTCAAGTTCCTCTTCTATATTAGGGGGTATTACGTATCTTGCTCTGTTATTCAGAGGATTATAATTAATGCCTGAGTGACTGGCACAAGAGATGACAGATGACAGATGAGCAACTGGGACCATCTTTGAGCCCAAAGCATAGTAACAGGAGTTGTGGATGATGTGACATAACTGACAGAAAGGTACAGAGAGGGAGGTACTCTCTTCAAAAAATTGTGAATCTTATTCTTGGAAAGACTAAAATGGCAGCTAAGTGATCAATGGGAAAGGTGCTTCAGAAAGCATTTTTGTTTAATCCTAAGATCACTTCAGTTTCTAAGGTCATATAAAGAAACATCCAATTTAGAGAAAAAATTCTGTAATAAGTTCCAATATCAAAGTGTAAAGATGAGGTAACACAGTGCCTCTGCTGCATGGTTACGCAAATGAAACAATTAAGAGGAAGGCAGTGATTGCTTCTAAATTCTCACTGAAAATCCGATTTAAAGGTTTATTGCAGTCTAGGTATTTTATATTTTTCCTTTGGTCATTATCAAGATGGTTGATGCTAGTAAGTACTGTTAAAAAACTAAAATGCTTTCAAATATGGAATTTCTTTGTTTTAGTTGACAATTATTAATATGGAAAAGGTGAGTTAGTGGACTGGTACTTCTTGTGCTCCGATTTGCATTATTTTTTATTTTTATTATTATTTTTTGGGACAGAGTCTCGCTTTTCGCCCAGGATGGAGTGCAATGGCATGATCTTGGGTCACTGCAACCTCTGCCTCCTGGGTTTAAGCGTTTCTTGTGCCTCAGCCTCCTGAGTAGCTAGGATTACAAGTGTGTGCCACCACACCAGGCTGATTTTTGTATTTCCAGCAGACACAGAGTTTCACCATGTTGGCCAGGCTGGTCTTGAACTCCTGACCTCAGGTGATCCACCCACATTGGCTTTTCCAAGTGCTGGGATTATAGGCGGGAGCTACCATGCCGAGTCTCCGATTTGCTTTAGAGACAATAATGAGATGAATTAACAGGCAACTGGGCTCTATTCCAAGTTCTGAGATTTTCTTCTGCCTGGGCTATGTGACCATGAGCAGGTGTTTAACTTCACAGGGCTCAGACTCTTAACGGACTGAATGAGGTCACCACCTCCCATCAGGTAGAACATGTTATTGAACTCCTGAGATTAAGGCCAATTGCTACTAGGATTATATTTACTTATAATTAAGCAACTCTAAGTAGATCAGTGCAAGTTATTAATGAGGAAACAGACAAATGTTGTCTAAGGCAAAATTTGCACACAATGTAATAAAAGATTATCCCAGTTGTTTACTGTGGAACCTGGGGTCCCATGAGGGGAAACAAAGTACATCTCTCAGCCTTCCAGATTTTTCCCTATCATGGTATAAAAATTTACTTACTTGAGGCCAGGCTCGGTGGCTCATGCCTGTAATCCCATCACTTGAAGCCAGGAGTTCAAGGCCAACCTGGGCAACATAGCAACACCTTGTCTCTTAAAAAAAAATCTACTTAAGTATCAGAGAAATTCATGTACTACTATAAAGACAAATATCCCTGACGTAAAGCGAGTCTACCATTTGTTTAGGAGAAATGGTTTTTACGACTCCCTTCTTGTAAAAAGTAATTTGACCTCTTCTCCTCATCCCAAATCCCTGAGAACTGAAAGAAAGACACCAATTTGGAGCTCTTTCAAAGGATTTATTTGCTATAGAACTGCTTGAGTCCACCAATGAGATGAACTCAGGATTTCTGTGTTTAAAAGGATTTTGCCTACTGCTTTATTTTTACAAGTGCTGCCATATCCAAAAAGCAGTTCTTTTTGCCAGCATTTGGCATGTCTAGAAGAGGGTAGAAAAAGTTAGAATCTATAGAATTGATGTCTAAAAATAGGGGAAAAAAAATGAGTATTTGAAAATTCCCCATTTGGATAGGTCCTGAGTTGGAATCACAGTCATCTGCAAAATAACTTTTTTAGGTCAGAATGCTCTATTTTTAACCACAGAGGCTGACCTTGACCTTGACTGGTGAATATTTCCAGGCACTGTATGGATGACAGGACAGACGCCATTCAGTTGGCTAAATCTGATATGTACCTTACCTGGCTTATGTAAATTTTATAAATATCTCTTAACCCCAAACCTTCTGGTTCTCTGAAACTGATTGTCTTAATCTGATTCCCAATACTTTTAAAAACAAATACACAAAAACATTTCCTGAAAGATCACACATGTAAGTACTTGTTGCCTGGGAAGAGATACAGAGAAACCAAGTACAAACGTGCATTAACAATTCAGCGACGTAGCTGTGGATCTCTCTGGATGGCTGTGCAAGCTGTGACAAAGTCCCCCACTGGCTCTGAACTTGCTGTGCACCAGAGGTGACCATCCAGGAGCATCAACCTGAAGAAGGGGTGAATCCTAGCAGCTGCTCGATGGGCTTAAACCGCCATTCATCAGCCTCCAGCTCTTCTACTAAACCAGCTAGTTTTTCCATCCGAGCAACTTGCTGATCTGTAAAGAGTCAAGGAAAGAATATTACATAACAATGTATTACCCACAGGACTGCCAACAGCCACCAAGATGACTGGTATAAAAATAATTTCTAGATGGATTTTTTTCCCCCTAAAGATTCATTTTTTTGGGGGGAGAGGGGATGAAGTCTCACTCTGTTGCCCAGGCTGGAGTGCAATGGTGCAATCTCATCTCACTGCAACCTCCACCTGCCAGTTCAAGTGATTCTCCCGCCTCAGCTTCCTAAGTAGCTAGGACTACAGGCACCTGCCATCATGCCTGGCTAATTTCTATATTTTTGTAGAGACAGGGTTTCACCATGTTGGCCAGGCTGGTCTCAAACTCCTGACCTCAAGTGATCCTCCCGCCTCAGCCTCCCAAAGTGCTGGGATTATAGGTGTGAGCCACTGCACCCAGCCCCAACCTTAAGCCTCAATGTGGATATTATGACTCGATTAAGACCTTAGAATGTTCTTTAATTCAGGAAGTCCACTTAAATAGCTTTGCTGAGTTTGGGGGTTTTTGTCACAGACTCATCCACCCCCTAGCAAATTTATTCTCACAGTCAAGTACACAACACTCACGTGCTTACCATGTTTCACCTGTTTAAGTGTGGATGCCACTTGATAGCTAAAAACAGATTCACAGAGGAACCTCTCAGAGCCATCTACAAAGAAAAGGAGAAAAGGTTTTAATCTCTAAGGGTTTTACGGCTTCTGATAAGCCAAGTAAACTTGTCTGTTCTTTTCCCTGCTTCTATATTCAGGATCTAGTTCTCAGTGTTTACAAAGATGGGTTCTGTTTCATTTAGAACTAAGACTGTTATAAAGGCTATTTCTTCTATACCTAGAATATTAAAACAGTCCCACTACTTGTTTAAGAGTTTAAAAATAGTGTTTACAAAAACAAAAACAAGAAACCTCAGTCTGATGTCCTGGTCAACAGTTCCCTCCTCCCAACCTGAGAGTTCCTTAATGTTCTTCTATTCTGTATGTCAAGCAAACACTGGCAGCTGACACATTTGGCCATGTGGCTGGCTCCTGTGGTGTCAAAATATAAAGGTTCACCAAACCTCCAAATCATTTTCAGTCTAAAAAACAAAGCTGAGAAAAATACAATTATTGATTTTTAATATATCAAATTACATCACTCTGACAATCACAGAACACTGCTGGGAAATTTCATTCTGTGAACGCAAACTGTAACCTTGATTTTCCAAATCAACCAAAACACTGCAATTTGGATGACGATCAGAGTATGGTGCAAGTTCAGAACCTAGCATTGTGTTGGTGCCAAAAACTGCCAACGAGAAGTGGCCAACTCAGCTGCCACAGCACTTGGAAGATGATCGTGAAACATAAGCTAGTTCATGTTATTCCTTGTCAGGCAAGGGCTGATATAGCAAAACATATTCTCAAAAATTTACAGCTCATGTAGAAACATTTGATTTTTAAAAGCGTGGCAGAAACCATTTGGGGGCATGTGCTTTATTGCAAAAATCCTAAAACAAATGGGGAGAGAGCACACAGCTGTCCTTTTTCAGGCAGTAGTTCATGTCAGCACTACTAGGCGTCAAGCATTCACACATCGATCACGGGTTGTTGTGCTGGCCAGGTATTAAGTGGCAAGGAGACAGGACTAACACATTCTGACCTCATGCTGAGTTTCACACAAGGGAGATCTTATTTCATAAGTCATAATAACCAATAAAAAAAACTATAAATACTGTATCCAAAGAGCTTGAATATATAACCAGTAAGGCATCCTCCCAATATTATCTCCCAAAGAGATAAAAAAAAAATTAAAATATAATTATTAGGATGTATACTCTTTTTTTTTTTTACAAAAAATTTTTTTTTCTTTTTTTAGAGACAGGGTCTCGCTATGTTGCCCAGGCTGGAGTGCAGTGGCTATTCACAGGCGCAATCCCACTACTGATCAGCACAGGAGTTTTGACCTGCTCCGTTTCCGACCTGGGCTGGTTCACCCCTCCTTAGGCAACCTGGTGGTTCCCCGCTCCCAGGAGGTCACCATATTGATGCCGAACTTAGTGTGGACA
The DNA here is from genome assembly GCA_963574635.1 of Cheracebus regulus. NCBI lineage: Eukaryota > Metazoa > Chordata > Mammalia > Primates > Pitheciidae > Cheracebus > Cheracebus regulus. Next base: position 5,823 of record CAUYQU010062324.1, on the reverse strand, counting down.
CCGGACCGGCAAAGTGCACTACAGCCCAGAACTCCTGGGCTCAAGCGATCCTCCTACCTCAGCCTCCCGAGTAGCTGGGACTACAGGCACGCGCCACCGCACCCGGCGGGATGTATACTATTTATACTCTTCAGAGAGAGTGTTACAGTCTGTAAATTCAAACCTCATTTTATTTTTATTTTTTTGAGATGGAGTCTCTCTCTGTTGCCCAGGCTGGAGTGCAGTGATGCAATCTTGGCTCACTGCAACCTCAACGTTCTGGGTTCAAGCAATTCTCCCTGCCTTAGCCTGACAAGTAGCTGGGACTACAGGTGCCTGCCACCACACTCGGCTAATTTTTATATTTTTAGTAGAGACAGGGTTTCACCATGTTGGCCAGGCTGGTCTCAAACTCCTGACCTCAGGTGATCTGTCTGCGTGGCCTCCCAAAGTGCTGGGATTACAGGCGACAGCCACCGCGCCTGGCCTTCAAACCTGATAATGGGATATGATCCCGTCCTCTCCACCCGCTTCCATTTCTCTGGCTGAATATAAGTCCTTTGTGAGCTGCTGATATCAAACTGAGCAAATCAATATTTTCATTTTGAATTAACCAAATAGCTGGGCGCAGTGGCTCATGCCTGCAATCCTAGCACTTTGAGAGGCCCAGGTAGGTAGACTGCCTGAGCTTGGGAGTTCAAGACCAGCCTGGGTAATATGGCAAAACCCCATCTCTACTAAAATACAAAAATTAGCTGGGTGTGGTGGCGCATGCCTGTAGTCCCAGCTACTTGGGAGGCTGAGGTGGGAGAAACGCTGGAACCTGGGAGGTGGAGACCGCAGTGAGCTGAGATGGTGCCACTGCACTCCAGCCTGGGCAACAGAGTGAGACTCCATCTCAAAAAACACACACACACACACACTTAAATATTACACTGACTATCCAGTTTAAACATCTAGACAAGGTAATGTATCACTGAGTTTTTTTTTTAGATAAAAGCAACGAACAGCAAATAACTATAAATTCCATGACAGGAAGAGAGACTGTTGAGAACAGTTGACATCAGGTCTTCTGTGTAAATGATATGTCAGCATTCACTATCCTATTCATACTCTTGCTTAAAAAGTCCAATTAGGCCGTGTGCAGTGGCTCATGTCTGTAATCCCAGCACCTTGGGAGGCCGAGGGGGGCGGATCACAAGGTCAAGAGATGGAGACCATCCTGGCCAACATGGTAAAACCCCGTCTCTACTACAAATACAAAAATTAGTCGGGCGTGGTGGCACCTGCCTGTAATCCCAGTTACTCTGGAGGCTGAGGTAGGAATCCTGGAGGCAGAGGTTGCAGTGAGCCAAGTTACGCCACTGCACTCCAGCCTGACAACAGATCGAGACTCCGTCTCAAAAAAAAAAAAAAAAAAAAAAAGTCCAATTGAAACTCCTATTTTATTTTATTTTAGAAAGAGCAAAGCATAGACAATTAAAGTTTACCTGCAGTGAGCCAAGATCACGCCACTGCACTCCAGTCTGACAACAGATCGAGACTCCGTCTCAAAAAAAAAAATGTCCAATTGAAACTCCTATTTTATTTTAGAAAAAGCAAAGCATAGACAATTAGAGTTTACCTCCCAGGTGGTTTGATCCTGAAGTTTAGGAGTTTAGGACTGCACACAAGGCAGTGGGAAATCCATGGGCTATAAGGATCAGGCCAATATGTATATGGAAGCTCTTTGAAGTGCCACCTTTCATTTACATTTCATCACAGTCACCATTAGGATAAAATGGTTAAGTTGTGGTATTTGCATATTTTCCTTGGTATTTGCATATTTTCCTTTCCTTCAAAGCAGAAGGATATAAGCTAGACTTTCAAAAAGGCACCTCTGCATGTCACTCCACCCACACTACATGCCTGTGGGACACACTTTTGCTGATTTGCAGCTCCTTATTAACCACAAAATCCAGTTGCTTCTTAGCCACATCCTATTAGATGTGATATCAGTACCAGTCTAAAGCCTGGAATTTCTCCAGAGTAGAGTCAGCTGGGGGCAATCTCTTCCATTTAGAAACTGTAATCAAACCCTTTGTAACACAGCAAGTAGCAATACATCAGCTTTCCTCTTAAGGGACAAACAAAGGTTATAAACAGGGAAAAGTTCAGTAAATTGCCCAAATCTAACACCATCGCCAACTCCAATAAATAAGGATGGTAACAAATACATTAAAAAAAGATTATCTCACAGTAGGAAATTAGACAATGCAGATAATTTATACTTCAGTGGCTTACAATGTCACAAAAATATGGCCACTAGTGGGCTGGAAGGCAGTCTCTAATTTGCTCACTAATAACTGGGTGAAGACAATTTTGGCCAAGGGCAGGAGAATGCTGAAAACTGCTATATACTGCTTATGTGAGATGTCAGTTATCAGAGAGCAGATGCACAAAAAAGTTAATTCACAAGGTTAACTACAGGTGATTTGGGTTTACTGTCCTAGACTCATGAGCTATAACATCAAGTTGAACCTGTTGAGATTAAAAACAGCATCCGGCCGGGCACAGTGGCTCACGCCTGTAATCCCAGCACTTTGGGAGGCTGAGGCAGGTGGATCAGGAGGTCAGGAGTTTGAGGTCAGCCTGGCCAACACGGTGCAACCCCGTCTCTACTAAAACTATAAAAATTAGCTCAGCGTGGTAGCAGGCACCTATAATCCCAACTGCTTGGGAAGCTGAGGCAGGAGAATCGCTTGAACCCAGGCGGCAGAGGTTGCAGTGAGCCAAGATTGCACCACTGCACTCCAGCCTGGGCAACAGAATGAGATTCCATCTCAAAAAAAAAAAAACAACAAAAAAACCCAGCATCCATCCTTGATTCCTAACTGCTTTTGTTCCTTACTCTTGACAGGTAACCCTTCCTACTCTATTTTCATATTCTATTAAACTATTATTGGTCAGGTACATATGTTAGATTAATTGTATAATAGAATAGTATCACCTATAAACATGGTAGCAAATCCAATATCCTTATGCACATTTAAGAGTACTCTTTTCAATTTAATATTCTTGATTTGACTAAGAACATTAAAGGGGCTTCTCTATGTTATTTTTCACAGTCTTTAAGTTTAAGCAGCTTTAAGATTATTGGTAAAACTTGAAATCTAAGAAACAGAATCAAAACTGTGCACTGTGTATTTACACTTAATATAAATGTATCCTACAACAGAGACCCAACACATTTCTCCATGAAGCATATTGAGATGGAGTAAAAATGGATAGATCTGTAACTCATTAGAATATCAACATTCAGACTAATCTCAGAAGCCTTTCTTCTTCAATATCTCCACATAATTTGGTGTATACTGACAAAGAATGCTGATAGCTTTGAGACTGTGGAGGTGCCTCCTGTATTAAATTCCTCTTATAGCTAGAACTTAAATGACTTTAATCTCAGAGCTCCATTACTGAATACTGATTCTTCTGCTGCTATAAAACTCATTAAGCAATTTAAGTGTCTTCCACTTTTGTTTTGAGGGAAACTTCCTTAATACTAGGTCTCTGCTGCATATAAAAGAAGTCATAATATAGTTTTAGCACCAAATATGGTAAACAGGGCCCCAGTTGTTCACTACTTCCAACCAGACTCAGTGATACTAACTTTAGTATTTAAGTAACACAATTAAAATAAAAAGACAGAGAGAAGTACATGTATCACTAATTACATACACTACCTGGTCATCTACTGGCTTAATTCAAAACTCTTTTTATTATTTCTGATTATTCATCACCCCCAAGGCCAACTATAATTTGTATTTTTTTTTTTTTTTTTTTTTGAGACCAGAGGCTGGAGTGCAGTAATACGATCACAGCTCACTGCAGCCTCCACCCCCCAGGCTCAAGTGAACCTCCCACCCGATCTTCCTAAGTTGCTGGGACTACAGACAAATGCCACCACACCCAGCTAATTTTTGCATTTTTTTTCTAGAGACAGGATTTCGTCTCAAATTCCTGGGTTCAAGCAATCTGCCTGCTTCAGCCTCCCAAAGTGCTGGGATTACAGGTGTGAATCACTGTCTGGCCTATAGTTTGTATCTTTCTCACAGATATTCCTAGTTTTAAAATATATTTGTGTAAATTTACAATTTTAAGGCCAGGCACGGTGGCTCACGCCTGTAATCATAGCACTTTGGGAGGCTGAGGCAGGCAGATCACTTGAGATCAGGAGTTCGAGACCAGCCTGGGCAACATGGAGAAATCCTGTCTCTATTAAAATTACACAAAAATTAGCTGGGTGTGGTGGTGAGTACCTGTGATCCCATCTACTCAGAAGGCTGAGGCAGGAGAATTGCTTGAACCTGGGAGGCAGAGGTTGCAGTGAGCTGAGATCGCACCACTGCATTCCAGTCTGGGGGACAGAGCAAGACTCCGTCTTAAAAAAAAAAATTTGTAATACTTAAAGCAAAAAAGATCAACATATAATTAAGCACTAAAATGCTAGAATCAAGTAAATTTTGAATCTTTAATAGGTTCTTTCCCAAGGCTTTTTTTTTTCTGAGATGGAGTCTCGCTCTGTCTCCAGGCTGGAGTGCAGTGGCACGATCTCAGCTCACTGCAACCTCTGCCTCCTGGTTTCAAACAATTCTTCTGCCTCAGCTTCCTGAGTAGTTGGGACTACAGGTGCGCATCATCACACCCTGCTAATTTTTTTGTATTTTTAGTAGAGGCAGGGTTTCACCATGTTGACCAGGATGGTCTTGATCTCACTTGTGATCTGCCTGCCTTGGCCTCCCAAAGTTTTGGGATTACAGCCATGAGCCACTGTGCCCAGCCTCCCAATGCTTTTAAAAAATCCATTATTTTTTGAGAGTTTTATTCTGTCACCGAGGCTGGAGTGCAATGGCATGATCATAGCTCATTGCAGCCTTGAACTCCTGGCTTCAAACAATTCTCATGCCTTGTTTTCCCAAAGTGCTGAAATTACAGGTCTGAGCCACCACTCCTGGTCCCAATGTTTTTCAAAATATGGAAGACTGCCTTCAAGAGAAGGCCCTGGATGCTGGTAAGAGATGTATTCTTGAGCTACACCCTAGAGTAATTCAGAAACACTAAGGTGGGCCCAGAAATATGCATTTTCTTTTTATTTTTGAGACAAGAATCTCACTGTCCCCTAGGCTGGAATGCAGTGGTGGGATCTTGGCTCACTGCAACCTCCGCCTCCCAGGTTCAAGTGATTCTCCTGCCTCAGCCTCCCGAGTTGCTGGGATTACAGGCATCTGCCACCATGCCTGGCTAATTTTTGTATTTTCAATAGAGACAGGATTTAACCATGTTTGGCAGGCTGGTCTCGAACTCCTGACCTCAGGTGATCCACCCATCTTGGTCTCCCAAAGTGCTGGGATTACAGGTGTGAGCCACCATACCCGCACAGAAATGTGCATTTTAAATAAGCTCTTCAGATGATTTTTATGCTCCCTGTTGTTAAGAATTGTGTAGCTCTTCAAGTAACATGCTTACAGCCTGTATACCCTGATCTTGGCTAGCCAGTCGGCCAGTGGTGCTGAGTAAGATGGTGAATAATTTGATGTAAATCTGGCTCTGGTGCTAGAAAAACCAACAGCATCATCCTGCGGTGGGTCAGGAGTCATGTTCACATAAAAGGGCAATATATTAGCTTTTATTTCCTCTTAGAACCTTTCTGACAGGGGGAATCTATCTGTAGATCAGTCCCACTAGAAAAATATACATCAAACCTACTACCATAGGGAGGTAGACAGGTGCCAGGATAAAGCAAACTGGAGTAGGAGGTCAAGAGAATTCCTGGTTTCAGTGCTGACTCTGCCTTTTTTTTTTTTT
>CAUYQU010062323.1:0-20635 GCA_963574635.1 Cheracebus regulus | reverse complement strand
AAGTGAACTGAGGGATTAGTATAGAAAGATCAGAAATATAATCATGTATCTGTAGCAGATATGATAAGTGATAGAACTGGAATGCCCAGTTAGTAGGGAATATGTAAAGGACAAAGGCCACTAAATGGAAAAAAGTTAAGTTTAATTTCTTTCATTCAATATATAAACATGAACTCCAGAATGCTTGAACACATTCAACACTATAAAGCTAAAGTAAGAAAATGTAGACTATCATTGAGCCCTGGTGTAAGGGTTGGGGAAAGAGATAGCATCCTAGAGTCCCAAACAAAAGACCATAAAAAGAGAGCTAATGGAGTATATTACAGAAAGATTAAATACTTCATTAGAGAAGGAAAGTATAGGTGATGTTAGCAAACACGGGCCAGATTGAAAGAAGAGAGTTGCAACAACTGAAGCCAATTAAGACCCTATGTTAAATATGGAAGAAATTCTACAAATCAATAAGAAGAACATGGGGAAACATAGAGAACAAGCCTGAATATCTAGAATTATATGGAAAGATACTCATCCTCACCAACACTAAACAAGATACTGCTGTATACATATTAGGAGATGCATTTTAGGAAAACAAAGAGGTTTGAATTATACCAAGTATTGTTCTGGATGGAATGGTGTGTGTGGCAGTGACCAGTGTGGATGTAAACCGATAAGGTTGATCTGGAGAGCAGCCGGCAGAAGTTACATTGCATATGTGTACATCCTGTTACCAGCAAGCCCATTCCTAGGTGTATATTCCCAAGAAGTTAATAAAAAGTCATGTGTGAAGCTCATTCTTTTTAGCACTGTTTGTGATAGCTACTGGTTGTAGCCATTTTATGTGTTTATCTCTAAATACATAAAATATGATTGATGCATTCAATGTAACAAGCAATTAGGAGAAGTGAATTAAGTGTACCTGTGACCACAGGAAGATTACTTAAAGCTACCACATTATACACACATACAAATAGGCTCTATGGTGCAATGTCATTTACATTTCCTGAAACACATACAAAAATCCAACACCCTTTTCATAAGGTTATATATAAATCCAAAGACATGTAGCAAACACATTGGATTGGGTTTCTATGTGGGAACATAGAACAGGATTGGGGGCCGGGAAAAGCAAAAAGAAAATAGAATGAGGTCTTCCATTAACTAATGATAATTATGTGTCATAAACTGAAAGTTATACTTAATTAAACTTTACAGCTAGTGCCAAATAGAAAAAACTGCAGCAGCAAGATGTTTACGTAAAGAATACTCAATATATTTGTACTTCTCTGCAGTTTAGAGAATTGAAAGTTTGAAGGGACTGGTTAATACCATATTCTTATTATGCTTTTTGTTTGATTATGTTATCTCAGTTTCTCCTTAGGAAGAAGATCTTGATCCTTGCTGTGAATTTCTTTTGTATTCTTTGGGCAAATTCTTCAAGTTCTTTAACAAATATGTAATCTTTCTTTAGTACTGAATTGGTGGGAGGTTTTTTCTGATTCTCATCTTCAGCTCCATGTTCTTTCTAGCAGATGCTGCTAGGAGACCATGATCCTCAGTTTTCATAAAAATGCACAAATTTATAAAAAAAAATTGACTGCACTTCGGCAGCTCATCTATTAAGCGTTCGTATCACACCATTTTGCTGTGATGTATCAGTGGACAAGCAGTGCACTAAATACGCTATAGTAAAGCAATCCAGAATAAAATTATGTGGTCATTGGAATGATGGAAATAGTTTTAACAAGATGGTGACTGCTAACAAATATGAGTGGAAACAATGCCAAAACAACAACTTTCCATGTATAGTATTTGCAGTAAAAATATGTTTGGAAAAAAAAAAACATGAAACACATTAGTAATGATTTTTCACTGTGGTGAGAAGATTGGTCTTGGCTGTAACAGAAACCACCAGTACCATCATTCCCACAGCCCTCCACCCCTTCCCTGTGCTTCACAATTTCCAGTTGCCAGTGTCAGGATCTTTGTGCCTGAGGGCTTTGGAAAGCCTCCCTGTTGATGTGCCCATACAACAAGGAATGGACACCTCCTGGGGGCAACCCTCAACAGAGACCCATGGGAGTTCACGTATAACACCAACGGAAAGACAATGCAACATAAAAAAATTATGCTGTGACAAATTAATGAATTCCTTCACTGTGACTGACTGTTAAGGATCTGAAAATGCTACAATATGACTTTCTGACTTCCTTAGGTAGTGTCATTTCCTAAGACAAACACCTTGTAATTCATTACAAATACAAATATGCCAAACATTGTTCTTTGAAAATAAATAAATATTAATACAGTATTAAAATACTGCTGTTTTCCCTGTCTGATATATAAAGAAAATGCAATAGGAATACTCAGTGTTTACAAGAGTATATGGAAATCAACATTTACATATATTTTGGTACGTAAGTAAAAGAATATTTATAGCAAAATAATTTAAAATATGAACAAGTATTGGTATATTTATTGTGGCATTATTTGTAATAGCAAATTAGAAACAAAGTAAATGTCCAATGCCCAAGGTTTTAAAAAATGTATTATAGCTGCACAACAATGTACTTAATGCCATTGAGCTGTGCACCTAAAAAATCATTAAAATGGTAAATTTTGTTAGGTATATTTTATCACAATAAAAATGTATTACAGTACACCTAACAAAGAAATGAACTATTAAATATGATCACAAAACATTTTATCAATGGAGAAATGTATTTCTGTGTGTGAATCATGTCATGAAAATGTGCTTAGTAGGCATTGTATATTATTTATGTTATGTTTATATGTAAATGTATATTCATTTATATTTATAGACATTGAAAAAGGTTATAATTTAACACAAATTTAATGTAATTATAGTTCTTCACACATTTTTCTTTCACTTATTTAATTTTTTCTAATATTTTTCTAATAAAACAGTCTTACTTAAGTTAAATGAAAACAACCCTGTGATCTCAGCATTTTGGGAGGCCAAGGTGGATGAATTGCTTGAGTCCAGGAGTTTAAGACCAGGTTGGGCAACATGGTGAAACCCCATCTCTATGAAAAATACACAGCTGAGTGTGGTGGTCCAAGCCTGTAGTCTGAGCTACTCAGGAGGCTGAAGTGAGAGGATTGCTCAAGTCCAAGAGGCAGAGGTTGAACATTGAGCCAAGCTGACGCTACTGCACTCCAGCCTGGGTAAAAGAGTGACACCTTGGTTTGTTGATTTTTTTTTGTTGTTTTAAGGAAAATGACCTCTTGATGGGGAAACATTTAGAATAACTTCACAAATATGTTCTTGGGTGTCTAATCCAAACCTGAGATTCAATCATGCTTATAAAAAGAGAGAAAGAACAAAAAACTTTTTTTCTAAATTTTTTTTCTCATTTCTCTGATTCAAACTTTTTTGATCTACACTTTTTTTATGAATAAGAAGCAATTGATTTCAAATCCCTTAATTTTTAACTCATTTTTTAATTATAAGGAAAACATAGGCTGATTTGTCCAGTTTTAGTTAATGTCGAATTCTCAGAAGACTTTCTGTGCGCCACATTTAAGTCACTTTCTACATGATAATATTGTTATTTATGAATATGCTTTTCTTCTGTTGGGTCATAAATGTTATGAAAATTTCATTCTGGCTAATTTATTTAATGTATTTCCCACAGTGTCCAACTAAATGTGTATTTGTACATAATAGATTATTACTATCTTTGAGGGGTAACAAATGGCAGTAAATTAACCGTTTCTTTTTCTACCGTTTTTCCCCATTTTGTTTTAAATATGGGGCCTTAAGGAGTTCCTCTCTTGTGCATTCCTGTTCCTTTCACTCCAGCTTCCTCCTCTCCTCTATGAGAGCCATTTTTAGATATTTTCCTCTCTTAGGGAACATGCAACATTCAATGATTAAGATATTTGGAAATGTGCCCCCCAATATGGCTACATGCCCATTTTTTATGTGGTGAAGACCATAATTTTATAAGCTAGCTGTTCCATTACTGGACTGCCAGAGCTATTAATATGTTTTTTTTTTTGAATGCAAGAAAAGTTTTAATTATATCTAGCTAGAAGTACAAGTATATTACATGTAAATTTTCTTACATAAATGTCATTGGTACATGGAACTACATCAGATCAGTTACATTGTAGTAAAAGTTTCTGAACAAAACAAAATTACTTAACGATTTAAGGAATAACAGTATCAACCTAAACATAGAGGACACAGCTCACAACCCCTTACCCTCACCTTTGGCACGAATTCAATACACAAGACAAGACTGTCAAGTTAACATCAGATGTTCTTCCTGTTCTTCAATTGACATTGATCGCATAAACTTATTTAGTAAATCTTCTTCCTTTTTTTCTTCACTCATGTATGATTCAGAATCATATGAAGAAACTGGTTGCATGAACAGTTTCCTTGGTATTCTAAAAATCTTCAGTGACTTGCATCTTGTTTCAGATGCATACCCAGTTTTTATCCCTTCTTTGTTTCTCACTGGTCGCCAAAGGGAATGCTGTAGGAGCCTTTCAGGTGCAGAAGCAGCTGCCATGCCAGAAGGCCCCAAGTCCTGTCTCTCCAGTTGGTGTCGCCGTGTAGTGCAGGGGTAATGCTGTTTCTGTGAGTAACGAGAGCTAGGGCGGCTGCTGCGATGAGTGAGGACACCTGGCTTTTGTGAGCTGCGCTGAATTACATGCACGTACTGCTTCTTCATTAACATCTTCAGATAGTTCGCATTATAGATTTTAGCAGTGCTGCACAGATAACGCTTCCGGCCTGTGGTGAGATCTGGATGCTTGAGAAAGGATGCATCCATCATTGATTTTGGGAAGTGGATTATTTGATTTTGAGGAGTTTTCCATAACTCTTGCAGCTTAGCTATGTGTCAGTTCACTTTGTATCCATTTTTGATTCCATCAGAACCTTGGAATTCTGGTAATAAGGGTGTCCAGCTGATCCGCCGCCGCCACCCTCGGTCCCGGCCACTGCGGGCAGCTCTGCAGAAGAGCTACGCTCCGTCCGGTCGGACCCCGGACCGTGGTCCGGCATTTCCCTGGCGCCGGGCCCACCAGTCCGCTATTAACATGTTTTAACAGGTGAACTGCTTTTTTTCACCTGGTTGAATCTAGCCTTTGAATTTTTTTTTTCCATTGAATCTAGCCATTGACTGCAGTTCTGCCACTATGGAAGCAGGGAAAGGGTATGGTTCCTCATCTATATCGCCCTCTATAGTTGAAGAGAATGATCTGCGTTCCCTCAGTGGCCCCTTCCTTGGGCTAGGTGGCCCTGGGTTCTGAAGCAACACGGTTTCCTGGACCTTGCACGGTGATGGCTGTTCCTGACCCTGCTGTTGGTTAGCCATGGTGTTCCCAAGACAGGGCACGGTGCTCCTGATTTAGCTAGCCACAAACAGAAGACAGGGGGACTGTGCCATTTTAGAGATTATAATCCAATCATAATCATCTAAGCACTTTGGCTTTATTTCAGCAAGTGTGGACGTTGCCCTGTTATGCAGATCTTATGCCTTTGTTCCTGTTTCTCAATGTCCGTTTATATTCTGAGTATGTGTTCTCCAGCCCTGCAAGCTTGTGCTACTGACTTCACCGGTAAGAATTGCATGTTTTGTTTTGTTTTTTAATTCATTTTTTTTCACCCAAGTTATTGCTTTATAAATGTTAATTGATAGTAAAACTTGAAAGTTAATTTCCTCTCTGTACTAATTTTCTCCTACCCTAGCACTCCTGAATCATGTGTGGCATCAGAACAGAGCTGGTTTCTACGGCACAGACAACACTGTGGGAAAAGGGTCTATGCAAGATTCTGGGATGGACATTGTAGAAGTTAGGGAACCAAAAGGCCGGATTTTAAAACTTGCTCACAAAATATCACTTCTTGGCAATCAGAGAGAAGGACCAATGCCAGTCTGAGGCACTGACTTGAGGTATAGTTGTATGTTAACATAAAATTAATGCTTATTAATTTCATATTATAAATTTCCAGCACATTATCTCATCTAATATTGAGATAATTATTAATTTCATATTATAAATTTCCAGCACATTATCTCATCTAATATTCTCAACCACTTTGTAAGAAAATTCCGTTTATTTTCCTCATTTTACATTTCAGGAAAATAAATATTGGAAAAGTACGAACTTGCCCAAAGGCTACTCCCAAATTTTGGCAAAAAGACATCTTTCTTATTTGCCCCATATTTCTATCACTGTCCTTAAGGAAGGAAACAGGAAGAAATGCTCTCTGCCCTTTTAACTGTTCTTGTGGTCATATTTCTCAAAGAGAATAAAGACTCCTTTTCCATGTGTGGGATTCTGGGTGAGGTTTCACTAGGCTGCAGACGAAGCAGGTGCCCAAACTCCATGTTAACTTCCTGCCTGTGTCTCTCTCCAGGCTTCCTTCACTTCTCGGCTCCGTGAGAAAAGCCAGAATGGGGGCCCTACCTGTGCAGAATGCAGCCAAATGTGCACTCCCTGCTCCATCTTCCAGACCTGCTGGGACAAGGTCCCTGACTAACTTGTCTACTGTGCATTTGTCTGGGAAACAGTTCGTATATCTATTAGGTTGGTGCAAAAGTAATTGCAGTTTTTGACATTTAAAGTAAGTTTAAAGTTTTGCACCGACTTATAGCTCTTCTAGGTTCAAGGGAGTGACACACAGGAACCTTTACGTTGATTCCTGAACCTAAGCCTTGAGTACTGTTGTGAAGAGATTTGCTCCAGATGGCCATCGTGTAATCAAGGTCTGGCCCTTGTATTATAAGTATTAGTAGTATTATAGTATAATTAGTAGTATTATAATATTAGTAGTATTATAAGTACTAAGAGAAAGTAGGATTTTCTTTTTGTTTTGTTTTTGTTTTTTTGTATTTTCCAGTTTCTCTTTGGCTGTTGTGCTGTGTCCAGGCATAGGTAATGTCTGTGCGAGTACAATTTTCTCTCTATAAAACTGGAAAGGAGTGAGTGGTAGGTTTCTTGCCCCAAAGACACCACCTTATATTCTTAACATTAACCTTATACTCCAGGTACATACCTGCTCCAGGTGTAGGGCCATGGTGCTTAACTGAGTCATGCAGCAAGAAATCCTAGGAAGTTTCTTGGAAATCTTCTTAGCTTTAATTAATCCAGGGAAAATCTCCATAGATGTTAAAGACCTTTCTTATCCTCTATCTTAGGACACAGGTATGTGGCTTAAGTTCTGTCTAGTTTCCCCTACTGGGAATTTTTTTTCCAACCATCATAGATGTTAAGTTGGAAAGGACCCCTGCTACACATACTGTTCAGTAAGAGTATAACAGACATTTACTAAGATATTATTTCATATATGTATGGGAGAAGCCCAGAGAATCAGTTGTTCTCAAAGAGGTGGCTTTGAATGTTAGCTTATATAGCATCTTCAACAAAGTGGTTTTTGTTGATGAACAGTAAATTTATAGAAAAGTGACAAGACAAAGGAAAAGGACTTTGAGTTTCTAGCCAGGGCAACTTGTGGGCAGGCAAATAACTGGCAGATAAAGTCTGGTTAGCAAAGGTTGTTAACAAAGATTCCTCTTCAGATGATAAGAGTCTAAAGCTGTCTTCAGTAGTTAACATTTGTTCTCCCCAAGGGAGATCAGGACACACTTTAACCTTGTAAATCTATGTTCTGCTTTTAGGCAAATACAGGGAGGGCAGAGAGCTTTCCTGTATCTGCTTCTACGTGCCTTCAGCTCATATTTTGGGAAGGTGTATTCTGCCACTCCTCTGCCATACTCCGGCATTCCTCTGCTTCCCTTTCCAACGTACTGCTCCTTTCTTTTCCATCCTATCTGCATGTTTTGATGTAGTGTGCACTGCCCCAGGCCAGGCAGCAGAAACATCCCCTGTGCAATCTCTCCTTACTCTCCTCAAGCTACACAAGCTTCCTTCTGTGAAGTGACCCTCTCTTCCTGCATTTTGTTTCATGTTGCATTTCCTGTTGGGGCAGAAACCAATATTGAGCCTGCTCCTGAGGGCTAGAGTTGAGTAGCTCACCCGAGTGAGGTGAGAGTGAAGACACACAGAGTGAAGCCCACCCTAACACTGTGGGTGCGTCCCACTCCATGAGTTCCCATGAGCTTGTGACGCTATGTTTTGTTTATTGGTTTGTTTCTGTCTCTACAGCCTTATGCTAAGAGTTTCTTAATTATTCCACCCTTTATTCATTCAATATATATTGTGTTGAGCATGCCCCGTGTGCTAAGAGCCATGACAAGGTCCCAGGGCAAAAAGGATCAAAACAAACAAAAGAATGAAACATAGTCACTGCCCTCAGGTGACTCACAATATAATGGAAAACTCAGGTGAGTAAATACACAGTGTGGCAATGTTTCAAGAGTTAGCTAATATCTGTGAATCCCTGGAAGAGATGCTGTTTATCTGGGTGAGAAGTGAGGAGACTCAAGTCTCGAGTGGATCACTTTACCCAGTGCCCTAAAAGGTATGCAGTTACCCTCTAGAGGGAGCAGGCCACGGGTAGAAGTGAGTGAGGGGAAGGAACAAGAACCAATCACACACTGAGGAATAAGGCAGCAACAGCAGTGCAATGTCTGTGTGGCTGGTGAAAGCACAGGACACTGGAAGCATTCAATGTGGTGGGAAAAGAGAGTATAGGTGGGTAGGGAGCTGAGAGGGTGTGGATTGGAGAGAGAGGCTCAATTCAGCTATCCATCTTTGCATCTACTCTAACGCTCCACAAGGCATAGGCTCTCTTTTCTCAATCTCTTGCTCTCTCTCTCTCATTCTCTCTCTCACTCTTTCTCTCTCTCTCTGGGCTGTCATTTTCTAATGAACAAATGAATGAAGAATGAAGTAGACATTCCAAGGCTGTCTCCAAATGCCTTTTAGTAACATAAATATGTATGGATGATGGCTGTTGAAATCACCAGGAAAAAATATGAACATTGCTGTTTAAGTCTCATTATTCTTTAAGTGCCTGTGTGTGCTTGCTTAATTACTTTGAATGGAAGCATATTTTAACATTGCTGTGACTTCTCCTTGAGAATAAATTAGCTAAGAAAAGAGACTTAAGCTGTGGACCACAAACGGCCCTTGTATCATGTGAAAGTGTTAATACCCACCCTTGTTTATTGATTATTTAGGGAATTTATTTCTATTTGGGACATTTTATCACAGGTATTCTAGTCTGTGCTAAAAGCTGCAGGAAAGTGCACCTGTCTGGCCTGCCTGGTGTGATGCCCTGTTCTTGTGCATAGCTGTCCAAGCCCTGGAGTCACTGGCACCCATGAAGTTCTAGAAAAACTATGGGAAGGAGCAAAGTGAGCCTGGGAGTAGGTCAGTGGGGAAGTATGAATAATGAGAAAAACAGTGGAGAAGTAGGGAAGCATTGGAGAGTTTCTGCCACTGAATGGGACAAAACATTATTTGAGTTGTATCGGAAAATCAAAATTAAACAAAACATTTTGAGAGGCACCTACTCTGTTTCTACCCTGGCCGAAACAAAGCCATGTTTAGATATAAGAATATATTATAGGTAGATAGTCCCTGACATTGTGGAACTTAGAGTTTCGTTAAAGATAATTACTTCAGGCAGTATTGGTAACCCTAGCGGTCAGTGAAGATAGTAGATCTTTACTATGTATTTTATCAAGCTACTCTTATTCATTCATTTCATAACATCATAATAACTGTCACGGAAAAATAATAATGGAAATGAAATTGTTAGAATAGGTAGTTAGGCAGACATGAGCAGGGCAGGAGAGGTGCCCCCCAACCCAGGAATGTCAAATGACCATTGGTGATGCGCAGGCAGTTATTAGACTGTCTCTCTAAAACAGAAATTGGTCACAACCAGTGCTAAGGAAAATCTGTCTCCCAATAGACAGAAAGCACGTGAAGCTGGTTATCAGCTGCTTCCTGATAAGATCTCAGGAGCTGGGCAAGTGTGCTCAAGCATGTGCGTTAAGAAGCGAAATGACAGTTTAACTGGTAACTGGCCTTCCTCTAGGAACACTCAGCTGGTAAAGGAAGAATGCCTCAAGTGAGCATGCACACGACATCGGTAAACCACTGCACATGCGGCCCCTCCGCATGCTGGCAGGCCACAGAACATGTGGACAGCCGCCACCAAGGAAAAATCAAGGGAGGAGACATGCAAACCCTGGAACCAATCCAATGTATAAAACCCCAAGTCAAAGACCTAACAGCACACTTGGATCTCTTAATCGCCCACTTGGCCCCTTCCAAGTATAATTCCTTTCATTCCTGTCTAAAATTTGCCTCAGTCTCTCCCTCCTCCCTATGCTTCTCAGCTGAATTCTTTCCTCCAAGGAGACAAGAATCAAGTTGCTGCAGATCTGCCAGATTTGCTGCTACTAACAAAATGAACTTTGAGAAGATGAGGGAAGAAAGAACTGATGACTGCACACTGATTTTTTTTTTTTTTTTATCTTGCCCAAATTCCTTTTTAAGGGGTCTGGTGAGTCATGCTCTACAAATCATAGGTTCTCATCCTATGGGTTTTATTTAACTCTATATATTGTGAATTACTTTCCAACCTGACTCTGGCATAAATTATAAGACAAGGAAGAAAAATCAAAATGTTTTACCACAAAATGTTTTTTTTGGCCATATTTTGAAATGGCCCTGCAAAGCTGTTCTTTGTGTAGGAAAATTTTTCATCTGTGAAGAATCTGTATTCACATAGCTAGATCTTTTGCTTCCGGATCCTTCCAATCCTAAAGAGATTAACTAAGATTTGCATAGGAAACATTTGTCATCTATTGTCTCTAAGGGCAGACTCTATAAGGCCTAAAAAAAAATTTTGGCCTTCACAGTCCTTTATCTTAACCTGAACATTCCCTTTCTGTCAATTTCAGGTCTTTAGACAAACTCAACAAATTGTCAACCAGAAAATGTTTAAGTTCACCTAGAGCCTGGAAGTCTTCCCCAACACCCGTGCCCTGCTTTGAGTTGTCCTGCCTTTCTGGACCAAACAAATATATATTTTTAAAATGTGCTTGATTGCTGTCTCCTACCTCTCTAAAATGTGTGAAACCAAGCTGCACCCTGACCACCTTGAGCACACGTTCTCAGGACTTCCTGAGGGTTGTGTCATGAGTCATGATCACTCATATTTGCGTCAGAATAATCCCTTCAAATATTTTACAGAGTTTGATGCTTTTTGTTGACAGAATAACCTGAAGAATTGGACTACACTTAATGAGCAGCCGAATGTTTGGAAAGATTTTGGATTTGTAGTTAGCATTTGTTTAATTCTAGGCCAGTATCCCTTATAAAATGGGGAGAAGGATAATTTTCATGGTTATTATTAAGATTAATAAGATAACACATGCAAAGTGAGAGGAAAATTGTTATTGTTATTTCAATCAATGTAGCTATTATAATTATGTCACTGAATAGAGAGAAACTGTGTGCTTATGAAAGGTCATATAGTAGCTCATGAGAACTTGAGCTGGAACCCAGCTCCTCTGACTCATATTCAAATTAATTTTCTAGGAAATCACACAATATACTCAGTTCTCTTTAAAAACACCGTAGTCCTCATTATGTGCTCAGAATGTTCTCTTACACTCCGTTTGCTTCCTCTTTTCCACTAGGTGAGATAACAGCATGACTAGATGCAAGAAGGAAGCCCCTACCCAAAACCCACTCAAACAATTTAGATGTCCAGGTGAAGTGCAGCCTCCCTAAAACATGTTTCTCAAGGGTGACTGAAATAGCATCATTGAAAATTTATGGTTTCAGTGTTGACTTTTTCCTCTCTTTTTAAAGTTGTCTCCTGCTGTGAGACAGAAATGTTGGTCACTTTATCAACACTTTAACACAAAGATTCTTGAATTCATTCAAGTGCCTGAGCCCTTAGGAATCCTTCCTGCCTTCAGGGAACACTGTGACATTTTGATATGCTCACATTAAAGTAAGTCAATAAACCAGACACCATTTCACGCTAGCTCCTAGTGAGAAAAAGAAAGATTCCAATCAAAGGGACAGAATGGAAATGATATCTCCCAGCTTTTCATATGTGTAGGTTCATCTTGGGTAATTGAAACACTGGTTTTATCACCATGTTCCCAGTTCAAGCGAGATAGGAATACCTAAAAAGGGCAGATGCTGGAGCATGGTAGTAATTAATAGACTTAGAAAATATCAGTAGCAAATGTTACTTTAATAAATAGGTTAATGAGTCAATCCTTGGGGTGAGACCATAGACTCAAATTTTGTTTAAATTATAGTAGAGCACATTTGTATCATGTTGGAAAAGTCATTTATTGTGGTATAATACACAGATATATTTGGTCTTGGTTCTGAATTCCTGACACAGAGCTCCTAGAACACTTGGAATTTCCTGAGTGATAGAAATGTCTTTTGTTATTCGTAATGAGCCTGTTTCCATCACACCTGAGTTTATGCTGATAGGTGACTTCAGGGGGAGCCTTTAGATAGAGCCTCAGGATGGGAGTGGTCATCAGAAAGACTAAGTATTTAGGAGACTGGAACTTCCATTCCCGCCTGGCCACTGAGCTACAGAAAGTAGGGTAAGACAGCTGGAGATTGTGCTGTATAAAAAGTCTTGAACAATGAAATTGGGAGACATTTGGGGTTGGTAAGCATGTCAATTTGCTCAGAGGTGGCACATCTAGAGAGGGCATAGAGGCTCTGGGTCACCCACTGTGCTATGCCTTGCCTTATGAATCTATTCCATTTGGCTGTTTCTGAGTTGTATCCTTTACAATAAGCTAGTACATAGAAATAAAGTGACACTAATTACGAAGCCTGAGGAGAGAATCATAGAAACTCCAGATTTATAGTCAGTTGGACAGAGTATTAGGTGGCCCAGGACTGCAACTGGTGTTATAGCCCTGAGCCAGTGGGGACAGTCCTATGTGACAGAGCCCTTTGATTTGTGGCATCTGATGCTCAGTGCTGGTAGACGGTGTCAGAATTAAATTGAATTTTTGGTTACCCAGCTAGTGTCAGAGCATCGGAGAATTTCTTTTTAGTGTGAGAAAACACCTCACACTTACCTCTCGGGGTTTCCCAGTTTATCTCTTAGGTTGCTATATGGATTAAATTAAATATCATAAATGAAATGCCTTCTATTTTGTCTTTCACAGAGTAGTTTTTTAGAAAAAGTTAGCTATTCTTAAAATATTTTATACCAAACAGTTTTAATTCCACATCTTATGAGAATTTCTTTATTGCCTAAATAGAGAGGCTCATAGCCCTGCCCTCATATTTAGGACGTTTCAATCCTTGTCATTGACCTAAGATTCTCCAAGAATTCCAAAGTTTCAACTATGTCAGGAAATACAGACCAGCAGCAATCTTTTGTTTGCACAACATTTTTTTAAAATAATTGAAATTGTTTAAAAGTGGATCTATAGTAATGAGAGTCACATCAAAAGCCATGATAACATGCATGTTCTGAAAAACTAAAAGGTGTTTCAGAGTAGGCCTCATAGTCACAATGGGCTATGTTGGGGCTGCTGCGTAGAAAGATGGGAGTTCTTCTGCTCCCATCCTGCTGCTCTCTCACTCGTCTGGCTGATTTCTCAGCTTAGCTTCAGGAGCTTGTTGGTCCTGAAGAGTGGTCTGTCTTTATTTTCTGGTACTTAAATTTTCTTTCTTGAAAACCGAATCACTGCTATTTGGTGCACATTTTCACCCAGTCTGAATGCCACCTTACACTTTCACACTGCATCTTGAGAATTCCGTTTTACAGTTGGAGGTGGCAACTAGAGTAGAGCATCGACTGCTCCCAATTCCACTGTTACAAGGGAGGTGGTGATGTCAAGTTTAGGGGTGATAAAGTCAGAGAGGGGAACTCCCACTGAAGCCTGCATTATGAGGAGAGGTGAACCAACTTGTATTCTTGATCTCCCTCCAGAAGGTGATTCTGTACATGATCAGAGAGAAGTGCAGGTATTAGAGACCTGGCTGATGTCTGGTGCTTCATTGCCCTGAATAGACAGAAAAATGCAGACCCTTGGTATGTAAAGTGCTTGCCATAGCTGAGAGTGAACAACAGAGGTTGGTAGGAAGCAGGGCCAAGCAAATCCAGAAATTCTCCAGAGCTGTGGCCCTAGGCCCAGAGGGTGATGGTCAGGACAAGGTGGGAACATGCACATTGTTGAGGTCAGAGTCTTGGGAAACTTTCCATCCATATTACAGGTCAGAGTCAACGATGATCCCAGAAACAAGTCAGACCAGAGGCAGTTAACTGAACAAAGTGATCACAAGTCAAGGGAAATAGTGAGTTAGTAAGTCTGTCAGTAACAAATTACTTTAACTACTTCATCCTAGGCCAAATTGTGTACATGCGTATGTCGATTTCTTTTAATTGCATATCAAAGAGATCTGCTGCTTTTTATTTTTTTAAGTATATGTGTTGCTAAAGTGAGCACAGATCCGCTAGCTTTCAATCAGAAAACCCACACTTCAGGGGTGGCCACTACAAGATTTTTGCTTCCTTGCTTCATAAATACTATCAGAAGCTATACTAATTAAGTATAAAGATTGAGAGATATTAGAAAGGTTGTTGATTAGTGATAATGAGCATTAAAAATGTGCTTTTATTTTTGGCATTTTTGATATTCAATGTGTGTGGATTCGGTAAAACATTTTGAAAACACTTTCTTTTAAAGAAACAGACATTAAAATTTCGATTCTATTTTACCATATATCCTTAGTGATAACATGAAAGATTCGATAAATAAATAATCTTATGTTGTGATGTTGCTTTAGAAGATTATTGGTCACAGTGTTCCAAGAGATGATTTGCTAAAACACATAATGAGTATATTGTAACATTTGTTTTCAAAGAACTTTCCATACAATGCATTTTCGAAACCTCAAAACAGAATAGTGAGATTTCATTAAGGCTACATGCTTAGTTGTGAATTTTGTGCATGTGTAGCATGATTCAGTCTCGGGCTTGATTTTATAATTTCCCGGAAGCTAAATAATGAAAGATTGTTAATTCTCAACTGTCTTCAAGTACTGGGTAGCACCGGTGAGATTCTCAGAAGAAATCTAGTAGCCGTATATGACTACTGTACTCAGGAACTGTATGGATAGAGAAGGACAAGAATGACCTATCAATTAAAAGACAAAACAGAGGTCCAAAGGGAGTGAGCGAGACATCAGCAACAGGGAAGCCTTCTGGCTCAGTAAAAGCCCTTAGTCTGTGGTGGGGAAAACTTAGAGTTGCACTAGCTGCGCCTTCTGTGGGGAACTGGCAACTTTGGGTATGGAAAATCACTGAGACAAGATTCAGGAGGTCCAGCTCAGTGCCAGCCCTAATTTGTCATGTGAACTTGGGCAAGACCCTTGTTGCCTCTAGGTCTTGGCCTACTGATGGGTTAGATGAAGAGTTAAACAAGATATTCTCGGCTGGAGTAGCACAATGTGGTGAAGACAGTAAGATTTCAGAGTCTTCGGTCTCCGTTATAATCTTAGGTTCACTCTGAATATCTAGGACTTCTTGTGCAAGTTATTTAATCCATTTAAGCTCTAATTTTTTTATCTATTGAATGTGCGCAATAACAACTATATCAAAAAGGCTATTTTTAGTATTAAGTAAAAGGTGACATGTGAAGTGTTAAAAAGACTGCCTAATAATGTTAGCCCATTCCTCTCTTCTTTTCCTTTACACTCACACATTCTGCAATTCTATGAATTAAGAAGAAATGATTGATGGAAATTTATGACACAAGCACAGATGGAATGGTGATGTTATTTCCTCAGTATTGGGCTTGAGTAATACTAAATGCTGATGGTAAAGTCTACTTTTGAGGTGGAATGGTCAAAGTACCATTGAGGGAATACATGTTTAACCAAATAAACTGGAGACCCATTTTGTAGTTGTATCCTACCCAGTGGGAAGTGCAAGAGACATACACACCAAAAACCAGGAAAGCTCTATGATTACTAGTCAGGACTCTGGATCCAACTGGAAACATCATTGTGTGATCAGAATTTGAAGCATGAGGAAAATCTAGGCCAGATGAACACAGAAATCATGCCTTCAGCACCACTGGGAAGAGTAACCTCTCTCTGTCTGTCTCTCTCTCTCTCTGTATGTATATATGTTTGTGTGTATCTATGTATACACATAGGCATATATTATATGCATATATAACATGTATTTAGATTTAAAAATTGGGAAATTATGATAAAATTGTTTCAGTTATCAATAATTCTTTGTTAAGTCATTAATGAATGACTTTCCTTTTTTTTTTTTTTTTTGAGATAGAGTCTTACTTTGTCACCCAGGCTGGAGGGCAGTGGCAGGATCTCAGCTCACTGCAAACTCTGCCTACAGAGTTCAAGTGATTCTCCTGTCTTAGCCTCTTGAGTAGCTGGGACTATAGGCATCTGCCACCATGTTTAGCTAATTTTTGTATTTTTAGTAGAGGTGAGGTTTCACCATGTTGGCCAGGCTGGCCTCGAACTCCTGACCTCAAATGATGCACCTGCCTCAGCCTTCCAAAGTGCTGAGATTATAGGCATGAGCCATTGCACCCGACCTGAATGAATTTTCTTTGATAAAAAATTGGATTGCTTCATTCCTTATTTGACATTTTATCTTAAAATGTTTATTTTTTATTTGCACTTATAAACTTTAATGAATAATAATAAATAAATTTATTAAATAAATAAATATTAAATAAATAAAATTCAATAAATAAAATAAATTTATTAAATAATAATAAATAAACATAATTTTAATAACAAATAAAATTTGATTTGTTTGTACTTATAAACTTAAGCAATATAGAAGGTGCAAAGAAAAAAAAACTTAAACAGCAGAAACGAATCCCTATCTAATGAAGGAGAATTAGTCACTGTTAGTATTTGATAAACATGTAGATGAACAGGGAGATACAGAGGTAGACCTGGAGGCAGATTGGCAGAAAGACAGATAACTAGAGGTGTCTGAAGACTGGAGTTGGGAGGGGTGTCATCCTCTGTCCTGGAACAAGTATCTTTAGGTGACACACCTGGGGCATCAGTGTCTCTCACGGTAATGTTCTTTAAGTCACAAGTTATCTGTGTTAGGATCTTATGACATCTGCTTTCTCATTTCTCCTCCTTTCAACTTCATTTCCAACAGTTTCTCAGCCACAAGGTAGGCTGATAATAAGAAAATGACAAGTGAGAGGACTCCCTCCTTCAACTCCACCTGTTTTGAAAAGGAATCTTTTAAGTGGACATTCCCCACTTTTCCTTGGTACCCCTCACCCCTCCTTGCAGTGTTGCATGGCTATTTGTGCACCATGACCCTCTCTTTCAGGGAGAGCTAAATCCTGCATAAGACTATCTTTCAGCCTCCTGTGTCATTTTTTCTCAATGTAACTGTATTTGGCAAATATTCCTCCACGTGTGAAATTTGGAATTGGAGCCCACTCTTGTTAGTGATGAAGATGGAGTTTTATTCTTCATATTTTTCTGTTGTTTTTATAGATTTTAGTAAGTTTTATAGAATGAGAAGTAAAAAAACAATAGCTTTATTCAATGTTTTTGAACCAGAAGTTTCCTACCTGTGAAGGTTCTGGTGCTGAGAGAGTTAGTACAATCAAGTGTCTCTTGATATTTTATGTCTTAGCAAGCCTTTTATTTTTATTTTTGGGTGTGCTAATGCCTTATTTTAGCACTAACTAATAGAAAAAAAACAACTATGTAGACAAGAATAATCAAGAAAAATACTTCAAGGGCCAATGTGAAATATTTTTAGTATTTCATAATTTAACATTAAGTAGTAAAATATATTTAAAATCTGCATATTTTTAAGAGGAAGTTCCAAATGAAAGTAATATGAAACTAACAATGTTAGACATGGGAAGGAAAATGTTTACCCCATTGCTATGTTCATCATGTCTTATTCTCATTATTTTAGGAACGCCAAGGTGCCATTTAGGCACTGTGTGACTCCTTTACTGTGAATCACCCACCACAACCCCCAAGTGTGGGCTACTGTTTATTTCCTTCAGATTTTCTCCAGGAGTTCTCTGTTTCTCTGTCTTGGATATATAGTTGGCTCTGCATGGTAGACCAGGAGCACCAGAACTGAGACATTAAAACCTTTTGAGTTAAATAGTGTTAGGAGATTATTTTCACAGGCACCTTTAAAAATAGACGTATCCAATTACTGTAATTCTAATTTTTCAAATGTTAGTACTTTTGACAAGTTGCAGCTCTGTTTACCAGCTGTTGTATGAGCCTCATGATTTCCCCCAAAAGAGCAGCATGAAGCTGAAATTGTAAGTTTATCAAAGCAAATTGCATGCATTTTCCAAAAGCAAATTGCAGACCAATGGCATTTGTAGATGAATAGAAAACTACATGAAAGAGAACACTCTGCTGTGTTTGCCTACTCATAACTTCAACCCAAATTACCTTTTAAAACACTATTTGGAAATCTATAGAACTTCAAAAGGGCCCATTAATGAATGTGTTGAAAATAGAACCAAGTTCTTCAACTCCAAATGCAGAGTTTCACTATTCAACAAGTAAGTTTCTCAGAGTAAGGTTTAAGCTTAAGTTCATGAAGTTCATAGGCCAAAGATCCACAAAGTTTATATTATAGTTTCTCATCACTGTAAGACTCACCACATATCCAAAAGACCATTAGAAAGTCCTGAATGTATACTGTGTCTTGCAGTTTATTGTAACTATTACCATGTATATCTAAACAAACTCCTTTACAAAAAAAAAAAAAAGGTAAGTAGAAATATCTCTATGGATTAAGGGATAGAGGATTTAAAGGGACTATTTCAATGGCTTTTAACAAATTCAGCAGATTCAAAATTTGAATTCAGTTCTCAACTTCTCTTTCAAGAGGAAATTGCTGAAAGTGTAGAGTGAGTGTAACTTAGGTTTTCTCTATAATATTTAATGAGATAAACTTGTCCCTCCCTGTGGTGTTGGTTACACAGCGTTTGCCTTGCATTTTTATTCTCCAGCTTATTTTCTTCTGTGTCCAGAAGGCTGATTTCCATGGGGGAAGTCAACTGCATTCCCTCCCCAGTTTCAATTTTGCTTGTAAAAAGCATCAGAGGGAGATCCGAGGATGAAAAGTAGAAACATCAGGGCATGTATTCCCCCACCGTACTCTGACTGGAGTTCAGGTCTGACAATGTCTGCAGCACTAGCACTATAGCACTGAGGGCCACTCTATTCTATGCACAGTTCCTGACCAAGCTCCAACAACACCATTGCCTCTGTTTGTTCCATCGGGCCTAGGAGTGGAAAAGGCTCTCCACTCTTGCTAGTCCCTAGGTGTCTACATATCTCTTGTAGGTTACCTCTTCCCATGCCTTGGTAAACAGTATCCTCATTAAGAAGCTTAATCCCAACTGACTGAGCGTGCCATGTGTTTTATCCTAGGGTCCTGACTCTGAATGATACACATTTGTGTATCTAAATTGAAAAGCTTCTTTCACCTCCTGCTCTTGCACACAATTACGGTGCATAAACCCGTGGTTAGTCAAAAGGATAAGCAAATACTCTGAAACTAAAATGCAAATGTGCACTGGAAAACTGTAACTCAGAGCTGCTTCCAAAATAATTTCTACAGTGCATACCTCCCTCCTGCACTTAGGAGATGAGTCTACATATGCACACATGTGGTTTTCTTAACAAGAGCTTCTTCTTAGGTGGTTAAATCTCAGCCCTCTCTCTGGTGTGCAGTCTGTCTTGTTTGGGGGTCTTGATCTTCTCACCATATTCCCTGCTGAGCCTTTCCAGGCAAGGCCGTGATTCAGGAAAGACCACTGACAGTGCAGACAGTACACAGTTTTGTTTCTACTGGTCAGCTGGTGGGGAGTCCTGCTATTCAGAAGGGGAATTAATTCTTTATTTTTGGTTTAGGGATATGTTTGCCATTTACTAATTAACATATGTGTGACAGATCCTGAGAATTCCAAACAATTAATTTTTTAAGAAGTATAAATTTAAACTTAACCTCATTATATAAAACTTCCTTCTGCTTCCTCAACCTCACTTTTTTGAATTATTTTACTTTAGAAATGGCAAGCTTTCTCAAAGATTAATGCAAAGCTCATGTCAAAATAGAGCTCTCTCTCTCAATTTTATTTCTACTATTTTAACTATTTTATCTTCTTATTTATTTATTTTTAGTTTTCCTTGTCTATTATTTCAGTGATTTAATTTACTATTTTACTTTAAAAGATTTTTCCTTGCCAGTCAAGTAGTAGTCCATAGAATACACGAGATAATGTATTTTTGAAGAAAACTACTAAACAAGCAATTAAAACTCTTCATGGGTTTTCTTCCACATATCAATTACTATTCTATACATGAAATAATAAAAATAAGCTTTGGAATGAAAGTATGTAAAAATTTTAACAAATTCTAAGTGTGGGGTAATCAGTCTTGAGGTGATTGATAGCTGCCTATACTTACATGCCTTGTCATCTGTCAATCATTTATTCAACAAATATTTTCCACAGCTCCTATAGACAAAGCATTTTAAGGGCAGTATTAAAAGCAAACTATTTTCCCTGCCCTAAAAGTCTTTATAATTGATTTCAGAAGAAGAGAAAGGTACTTTTTTGGAGGGGCAGGGGGTGGACAGAGTCTCGCTCTGTCACCCAGACTGGAGTACAGT